>CAUYQV010162157.1:0-16846 GCA_963574575.1 Galagoides demidoff | reverse complement strand
GAGACGGAGCCTCAAGCTATCCCCCTGGGTAGAGTGCCATGGCATCACAGCTCATAGCAACCTCCAACTCCTGGGCTCAAGTGAGTCTCCTGCCTCCGCCTCCCAAGTAGCTGGGACCACAGGCGCCTGCCACAACGCCTGGCTATTTTTTTTTGGTTGCAGCCATCATTGTTCTTTGGTGGGCCCAGACTGGATTCGAACCCACCACCTTAGGTGTATATGGCTGGCGCCTTAGCCACTTGAGCCACAGGAGCTGAGCCATTCATATCCGTTTTTCCTCAGTATCATGTTATTTTAGGTTTACAACCTGAACCAACCTCTTTTCACCCACTTTTAGTGAACAGGTTCTAGAATGTTTCTAAATTTTTTCTTTTTTTTTTTGAGAAAGAGTCTCACTTTGTCACCCTTGGTAGAGTGCCATAGCACCACAGCTCTCAGCAACCTCCAACTCTTGGGCTTAGGCTATCATTCCTGCCGCAGGCTCTTGAGTAGCTGGGACCACAGGCACCCTCCACAAAGCCCAGCTATTTTAGAGACGAGGTCTCGCTCAGGCAATCCACCCGCCTCATCTTCCCAGAGTGCTGGGATCACAGCCGTGAACCACCATGCCCGGCCTTAATCAGGTTTTGCTACCTGAAACATGTAGTCTAATATTCTCTCAGTTAACCACTTAAGTGGATCTGAAAGTATACATAAACTACTTTATAACTCTTAACACAGGCTCGGCGCCTGTGGCTCAAGCGGTTAAGGCACCAGCCACGGACACCTAAGGTGGCGGGTTCGAATCCCCAGCCCGCCCGCCAAACAACGATGGCTGCAACCAAAAAATGGCCGGGCGTTGTGGCGGGCGCCTGTGGTCCCAGCTACTTGGGAGGCAGTCAGGAGACTCGCTTGAGCCCAGGAGTTGGAGGTTGCTGTGAGCTGTGATGCCATGGCACTCTACCCAGGGGGATAGCTTGAGGCTCCGTCTCAAAACAAACAAACAAACAAACAAAAAACCCTCTTAACACAAAGACTCATCAGCTATGGCATTTAAATAATTATCTTCTGATTGCTTAAAGAAAAATATGTTATGGTGACACATACTCTTACAAGCATGTTGGACATGTGCCTTAGTATCCTGGCTTCTAAAATGGGCATAGTAATAAACACCTGCCACTTGTTGAGATCAGATGGGATAAAATACAGAGTGAACTCAATGCCTGGCTCCATTAACAGCTAAAATTATTATTCCACACATCTATTTAGAAAAGTGACAAATAACCTAACACTAAATATATAATTTTGCAAAAATGTTTGTCAATTCTGATAATGAAGATCTTAATCCCTCCCCCTCCCTAATACTTACCCATAGTTTAAAACCAAACACTTTAGAAGTTGGGAAAAATAAAGACATTGAGCTTCCACCTGTCAGGTCTGAAGTTGGGAAATGCTAACTACTCATCAAGTGCCACAAACTGACATGGACAAATAAAAGTGGTAAGTTTGTGTGTTCAGACTTTTGGGGGGAAAATCTCACAACAACACATATACCTAAGACCATCCCTATACTGTAGCTCTGATAAAAACAAAGCTCAATGGTACACCGAACTGTTCTTCACTCACTCAGTGAATCACACCACACTGGGGCAACAAAAGCACATGTCCTTTTGCTCTCATTTTTTAAAGCAATAGTATAATCCCAACACCTATGGACTTTAATTCAAAACAAATGACAGAAAATGTACATACTTAGGTACAGCCTCTTTTAATAGTTACCATACCTATCCCTCCTTTGCAGTGAACATATACTGCCTTTATAATAAAAATTACATTTAAATAAAAAAAAAATTAGGTGGCTGAAGTCTTTGGTAGGTTATCTAGCTGAACTTTAATTTTTACTAGGAAGGCTTTATTAAGAAAACTGGCATTATGCATGTATCAGTGGAATATATATAGAGTTCTCCAGGTCAAACAGGCATTCAAAGCAGTTATCTTTTCTGGAAGTATGATGTACAACATAACTGCCAAGTTTTCCAGAGTTACAAATTTTAAAGAAACTCAAAACAGGGTAGCACCTGTAGCTCAGTGGGTAGGGCACTGGCCACATTCACCAAGGCTGGCTGGTTTGAACCTGTCCAGGGCCACCTACACAATGACAACTGCAACAACAAAAAAAAATAGCCAGGCTATTTCTGTCAGGCGCCTGTAGTCCCAGCTTCTTGGGAGGCTGAGGCAAGAGAATCGCTGAAGCCCAAGAGTTTGAGATTATGGTGAGCTGTGATGCCACAGCACTCCACCAAGGGCAACATAAAAAAAAAACAAAAACAGAACAAAAAATTCAAAACATTCACAAATTAAATATAGACCTTTACATTGACTCATTTAATGGGCTAAGAATATAGCTCTTTCCTTCATAGTGTACAAAGTTCAGCAGATAAATACACAATTTTCAATTGCTGTATAAGGTGGCACAAGTTAGCACCAAGTGATACCAAGGTGGACCTGACAAAGATGGTGTATGAAATCTGAGTGGGAGTCACAGGGATGTCCGACTTGCATCTCAAAGGAAAGGAAGAACAGGTAAGGTGGGCAGGCATTACTGTTAAGAGCAGCAGTTTTTGGCTGGGTGGCACAGTGGTTTCAGAGCCAGCCACATGCACCGAGGGTGGCAGGTTCAAATCCAGTTAAACAATGCAATGCATTCTGGTGGTTGTCTGTAGTCCCACGTACTTGGGAGGCTGAGGCAAGAGAAATGCTTAAGCCCAGGAGTTTGAGGTTACTGAGCTGTGACACCACAGCGCTCTACCAAGGGCCATATAGACTGTCTCAAAAAACAAAAAACAAACAAACAAAAAACCCAACAGCTTTTGAAAAAGCTTAAGAGCAGGTAAAGCAGCAAAGCACAGAACTGCCCTATGACAATTTCTGATGAAAACTAAGAGAAAAATACAGACAGATGAGATGAGGTCTACAAGGCTGAACAAGTGGGTCAAGGCAGTTCAGAAGTCTTATGCTGGGAAGGAAGCTGGATTCTGACCAGAAGTGATTCAGGAAACCACCAAGGAATTTTTAGCAGAAATCAACAATCCTATGATTTTTTTTACAGAGATCCTTTGATAAGTAGTGTACAGGAAAGCAAGGAGGAAAAAGCCTCTAGGGAGTAGTGACAGAGACTGAACTGAGAGGTGCTACAGATGAAGGACACAATGAAGACAGTTCTTGAGCAGAACTGACAATCTAAGACGAAGGGGCACAATTCTCCTCTTTGAATGAGTTGATAGAGGTATCAATGCAGGATCTGGAATTTAGGAAGAGAAACCATTTGGAGACAGATGATAAACTCCACACAGTAGTACTGAGAGTCAGAGCCCCCTGGGCAACCCCTGTGGAAACTGGTTTAGGAAGTTGATTATTTACATCCCTAGAGCTCAAAAGAGACAAATCATGGTGTTAACTCCCCCAGAATACAGGCCAAACAAAAATGAGCTCAGACCTGGGAAAACATACATTTCTAATACAGTAAGGTTTGGGGGCAGACCAAAAAAGCAATAGCATCAAATTCTGTATTAAATTTTGAGAAATATAGAAAATAAACTGAAGCTTAACTCAAAAAGAGCAAGACTAAACTGAGGATTTCCTATGATGATCCAAAAAACAAGTTTTTACAATTAAAAGGTAAAAAGCAGATGCACTGCCATCTACATCAAAGATTTGGAATTATGTAAAATAAAGAACAAGTACATTAAAGGGCTACAGGGGAGGTGAGGGTTGCTCTCATAGTTGGGAATCTAATGTTCACCTTGAAATCTCAGAATTTAAACAAGGGATATACAGTAGATACATAAATGTGACAAGCTTTCTGCTAAGAACCAGATTCAGAGTATATGTCACCAACGAGACAGATATAAAACTAAGATGTAAAAGGTCTGATTTTTACTGTAGAAATGATCAATTTTTGCAACAGCCATTTGATTTCATTCATAGGGAATGTGAAATTTAAGTAGGATCTTTAAAGAAAAGCAGGGATTTGCTATGTAAAAAGGTGGGAGGAGGGCAGAGAGAATTTGGGAAAAGGCAAGCAGTCAGTTCCTCCACTTCTCCACCAATAACTCTGCCTCCCTTTCCACCTAGCCACTGCCTATAGGTGGTCCCGGATGTTTACCATTAACTTCATTTACTTTCAAATTCTCAATTTCATGTACCCTACCCTCCAACCCTCCTCCTCCTTTTTCCAGATCATTCTTCTTAGGACTCTTTTCCAAAACAATCTTCAATTCCACCAGGCTCATGCTCCCAATGCCCTTCACGTCTCTATGTTCCCCCCTTACCTGCCTCAGAGTCCATGAACCCTCACCATAGTTGCCTTGAACAAACCCCAACATTGGTTTTTAATGCAACTTTTCTACTTAATCTGTACCCGAACCTGCCTAGGGGGTTACCCCGTACCCCAGCATGCTAACTGGTTTCATTTTTAATTTTTGTAACTACAACCACAAGGGCACCCTTAATTCTGGCCATCAATCTTACCTTTTCCTAGTTAATTTACAGTCTCGTGTTCTATTTATTTTACATGTTCAAGTTTCTTCTTAATCCTCTCCAGGATTTAGAGAGGTTTTATAACAACTTTCGTTAAGATAAAATTCACACAGCTTACAATTCACCCTTGTGAAGTGCACAATAAAAGTCTCACCATAGTACATTCAGAGAATTGGGCAGCCATCATAGTCAACTTCAGAACATTTTCATTATCCCCAAAAGAAAACTGCATCTAGTGGCCAGGACTCCTTGTTCCCTTCCCACCTTCCCCCCTTTACCCACACGAACCCACATAATCTTTTTTCTGTTTGTGGACTTGCCTACTGTCAGTATTTCATATCCATAAAATCGTATGTGGTCCTTTGTGACTGGTTTCCTTTACTTGCCCTTATCTTTTCAAGGTTCATCCATGTTGTACCATGTGTAGATGCGTTTTTATTATGATCAAGTAATCATAAGAATAGACCATATTATATTTATCTTGGTTGTTTTATCATTAAAAAGAAAGAGGCCTTTATAAAAAAACTTTTTCATCCACCTACCTACCATCAAACCTACCTATTTACTGGACCTGTATCCGTATTACTCCTTCTGTGACCATGTGTTCCAAAGGCTAAGCCAGGCCTTCATTTGTATCCTGGATCCATCCCGTCTCACCTACATTATCAGCCTAACATATACACCTTATTTCTTGCACCAAAGTTCTCTTTTACTGGATTCCCCAATAAGAAGTATCGTGTGGTTTTGTCTTTTAGATAAAAAAGAAAAAGCTTCTTTACCCTGAATCAAGTATCACCCTTGTAAACCAAGGCTCTTCAGAGATGTTCAAAATCATTTTAATGTATCCATTTCTTCCTCTCCCACTGTTTCCTGACCTGTAACAGTAATTGGGCTTTTGAACCCATCATTCCAGGGAAACCACTTTTCTCAAGGTCTCTAAGAGCCTTCCTTTTAAATCCAGTTGAAAAGTCCCAGCACCTTCTTGATCCATTGGTGTCCTATGATGGTTCTTTTCTCCCTCCCTCTCCGAGGAACTCTCTTTAATTGGTTTTCTAGATAGAATACCTCCCCCTATTCTGGCACCCTTGCCCACTGGGTACACTTCTCACTTCGCTAGAGATAACAGGCTCCCAGTAGAGTAAGACTATCTTGAATTCTAGCTCTGCTACTTGTTAACTACGTGACATTGGGAAGGTTACTTCATCTCCATATGCTTCAGTTTCCCTCATCTATAAAATGGGAATAATTTCATAGGGTGACATAGCTTAAATGATTAATATATACAAACTGCTTAAGAGAGTTTCTGGCATGTGGAACTATGTCTGTCTTAGCTCTCAGTATTCTCAATTGCTAAATGCTGAAGGATTTTTAGGGTTGGCCCTCTTACTACTCTATTTACACTCTCTCCTTAGGTAATCTCACAAACTCTATGGCTTTAAATATTATTATCTTTACCTGACGACATCAGAATTCCTTGCTTACTTGACATCTGCACCTGTGTATCAAAGGTAAAATATCCACCAATTTAATTTGCTATGTTCCCTCTAAACCTGATATCTCAGGCATGGTAATTATGTTCTAATTACTCAAGAAAAAAAACTTAGGTCATTCTTAACTGTCTTTCTTTCACATTCCATATTTAAGTAAAGCAATACAGAAGAATCTATCTTTAAATATTCAGACTCCAAACACATCACCCCTCTTGCACCAGCCCAATACAAGCCAGCTTGCATCTCATCTGCTTCAACAGTATCCCAAGCCACCTCCCTTCCATTCTTGCCAACTCCTATGGTCTGTTTTCTAAGAGCCATACAAAACCTTGAGAAACTGCAAATCAGATTGCCACAAGGTGCAAAACCCTGTACCACTTCCCATCACACCGCACCCTCCCTAACCCTCTAAACTCACCTCCCACCACTTGAGCTTTTGCTCTCCCTGCTACAGACACACTAGCCCCCTGTGGTCCCTCAACAAGCCAAGTTCCCTTACTTGGTCCCCTTACTTTTTATCTTCCTTTACCTCACTACCCTTCCCCTGTATTTCCATGGTATACTGACTCTTCTAGTTTCTCTCCAGGACACCTCCTCAGATGTCCTCTGGCCGTTCTATTTAAAATAGCATATCCCACGTAACACTGGCAAATCTTCTGTTTTATTCTCTCCATAGTAGTATCTCCGTGTGAAATTACTAATTTACTTATTATCCAAGTCCCTACTAGATTATAAGCTCAGGAAGACAGGTTTTATTTTGTTCATCCTAGTATCTCCAGCACCTAAAATGGTGCCTGGCACACCCCACCTTACTGAACAGATACAGCTGAAGGAAGGAGTGAACGGTGCCTGCAAAGCTGATAACCTGATGATGACCTTTGTCAAGGAGAAGGTACCTCTCAGGGGGTGGGAATAGAGGCAATGAGGTCCAAGTCTCCCTAGAGAATGGTGAGAATCTTTCTTTCCGGCATAAACCTAGGACTTGAATCTTTGAGAAGACTGCGTTTTTCTTTCATGCTCCTTTTCTGTTCTTAGTTGCAGTATCATATTTTCTGTTTTGATCCCAACAGAATGAGTGTAACTGTGGCATTATGGATGAATTTAAAATGAAAATTTCCCATGTGAGGAAAAAGATGCATCTGTCCATTCTTATCTTTTTCACCAGTGCCCCGGATCCCTAAGCATACAAGCATACATTTCTAGGTGTTTTCCTTTTTACATTTCAGACATGTACAGAAAACTGAAATTAACTGTACAACCAACACATAAATTTCCTTTGCCTAGAGTCACCAATTAATAACATTTAGGCATATTTATTTTGAAAACATTCCCAGGTGATTCTTATAGTAGGCACTGTGTTTTGAAAGCTGGAGATAATGAAAAAATAAGGAGCTAGGTTTCAAAGAATAAGAAAAAGTGCATTTCAGATTGTATTATACATTTAAGATTATATTAAAAATCATGCTTAGCAATAGATCTTTGAGAGAAATTTGAATTTTTGACAACATATAATACAGGTATACTGAGGTATGTCTCATCTATTTTTAGAATAAAGGTACATTACGTTTTGATAACATCTAATATATGAAAAAAATCAGAGATGAATTATTATATTTTAAAAATGACTCCCTGGTTTTTTGCAACATAAGGTATAACAAGCTCTATATAATCGATTTCCTTATAGCTCATTTATGTTTGTTTTAGAATTTCAGTCTGTATAATAACACCTAAATATTTTACCATAACAAAGCATAAACTACTAAATAAAAAATTTCATTATGAGTTAATAAATTTCAAATTTATAGTTAACCTTCTATCACTGAATGAGATTATCTGTAGGCAATTTTATTTTCAATGTTAGCTGAAAAAATCTTACCTGAAATTCTTCACAGTAATCTTTGTCTATCATAATCAACTGAGAAAAGTTTCTGTACCTCCCACCTTTCTCAAGATGTCCCTCAGAGAGATTTAAACTTAAAGACATTCTTCAGGCTGGCATTCTACAGCAGCCTAGAAGTGACAGCCCAGAAGGACATGGAGACAATGTGATAAATGCTTTCAAGTTTTTACAGAAGACTTTGCTTTGCCCATGTTTGTTTCAAGTGATGGCCTTCTGAGAAAATAGTGTATTCATGCATAAATTCATATCCAAGGCAAATATTTATGTGGATTAATTGCTATTTTGAATTATCCCCCTATATCCACTGAAAAATGTTACAGACTAAGTCAAAGGCACTGAATGCGTACTTAAGAACCACGTCTACTATGTAACACTAGTGGAATAATATCATGCAATATTTAGGGTACCTTTTTAAGTATCTGAAAGCTTTCAAACACATTTTTATAGGGATAGTCAACAGGTCTTTTGGTACAGACTCAAACATGTGGCATACTCTTCTAGCTTATAATGTAACCAACATCAAAGTTTAAAATAAGAAAAGGCATTAAAATGTAAAAAAATTTTTTTAATTGGGTATAATATTTTAAAACACTACTTTCTAGAATCTTCTTCAGGCTTCCTTTAAGTGTTAGTGGTTTATTAGTGCATTACCAATAGACTGGTGTGCTAATTTTCTAATTTCAATGTTATTAACAATTATGATCTGCCAAAAAAAATCATAAAATTCTAGACAGACTAGGCAAAGAAATCAAAAGCTAAGTGAAATCACCCCAAATAAAATACTAATTTTAAAACAATTATTGAAATTGTTGGTAAAATTAATCATCTAGGCAGTTTTAGGAATCATAACTATTGCATAAAAACAAAAACACATGTTTAAATATAATTCACAAGCCAACTGTGTCCACACAACTTATTGAGGCGTCCAAATCTGGAATCATCGACTCAAATGTCTGTTGAAGATGTGTCAGGGCTGAGGTGCCTCACACCATTGTCTAGCAATTCAGCCTAGAGGCAAACCACCTGTGACTCTAACTTTAAACTTTGGTAACAAAAGTTACAAGTAGGCAGACATCTCAAAATACCCAATTCTTACTATAAACTTCAACATCATCTGTAGTAGTGTGACAAAACTAGCAGAATATCTTCATCTTGATAATCAACAAATAAACTTGTCAAGAAAAGAATTTAATTTTCCATGAAAGAAATGAATTCAACCTATAACAGTTTTTGCTTGAAAAGATATTTTAGATATACTGGTAACACAGTAGAGATAGGTAACACAAACAAACTTTTTTTTGTGTATTTTTTTATTGTTCGGAACACCAAAGGAACCCAAACTTCACATTTACAATGAACTTTTAATAAAAATAAGCTGTACATCATATTAGAAATACATATTATACACAAATTTCTGAAAAGCAAACACACTTATACAGTAAAGAGAATGAACTGAATTTGCTACCGTCTTTAATATTCCTTCTCTCCTAAGTGAACAACTGTAAAATGTTATGTTTATCTTTTATAAAACTACCATTATTCTAACTATTTTGGTATGTATGAGTCCTTTAAATTCAAATAATGAATTATTATTGTGCACCAAGTAATTTTATATTTTCAGATTATCAGTATTGCCAAAAGAATCAAAATCTCTAAAAGATGGAAGTTGTCTCCCAATTCAGAACTGTGGGCTACCTCTGCCTAGCGCATTATTCTCAAACTAATATCCACATTTAAGTATGACAATACAGAAACTCTTTAAACCAAACCTTCTGTAAGGTACTGCACTGCTTCTTCCCAGTATAATCAAGCCTCAGTACAGAATTTTTGAAGATCTGTTGAACGTTTGTTTAGACCTTACTCCTTTAAAAATGTTGCCACATTTCACAAATCAAGAAAGATCCAAGAACTCAGTTAAGTCTCACTCAATGGGAAAAAAGTTATCAACTTGTGATAGCACTAAGACTAACAAACATTTTCTTAGTAAGCCAACTAATGAAGCTTTAATATGTGAGAACTTATCATCTTGTCTCATGCACCCTAAAAATATCAGAATTAATTATGTCAAGATATATTTTCCCTAAAAAGTTTGCTTCCTATGTCTGCCAACAAATGCAACAGTTTAAAATGAAACCCCAGCTAAATAATTATATGTATACAGAGGGTGCCAAAAAAATGTACACACATTTTAACAAAGAAAAAACTTGTATTAAAATTGTAATACTCAAGTCACATTTAACTTCTGCAATTACAAGAGACAAGACATAGCATAAAAGATAACAAACATTATCAGATTATCAGTATATATTGAGTATTACAAATTCAATACAATTTATTCCATTTTGCTTTTAAAGACCAAGTCTTATTTTGTCGCCCTTGGTACAGTGCTATAGCATCATAGCTCACAGCAATCTCCGACTTCCAACTCCTAGGCTCAAGTGATCCTCTTGCCTCAGCCTCCCAAATACCTGGGACTACAGGTGCCTGCCAAAACACCCAACTATTTTTAGAGATGAGGTCTAGTTCTTGCTCAGATTGGCCTTGAACTGGTAAGCTCAAATGATCTATCGGCCTCAGTCTCCCAGAGTGATGGGATTACAGGTTTACAGGTGTGAGCCACCATGCCTGGCCTCAATTTTTCCTTTTTTAAAATGTGTATACATTTTTGGGGGGCAGTCTCTTTTATAAACAGGGTCTTGCCATTTTGCCCAGGCTGGGCTCAAAATCTTGATCCTCCTCCCTCAGTCTACTGAGTAACTGGCACTACAGATATGTTCCACTGTACCTGGCTAAAGGAATGTAATTTTAGAATCTCAAAGTAAAATATTCTTTTCTAGGTGTCCTAAGTATCACCTATGACATTTTTACCTGTGATAAGCACCACTCTGTGCCAAGTGTTTTATATGTTAGCCTACTGACTCATCATGATGACCTGGTATATGTCATTTTTAACCCCTTAAGAGTTGAGGACACTGAAGTTTCGTATCAACTTCTCTGCTTAAAAGTTTTCTGGTCAGCATAACATATCCTTTTATTATCTTAAAAGAAAACTTTAACCATCAAGAGGAAATCTGAAAGCATCTGAGCTCTAGTGTTCTATCACTTGATTATCCCAACCTTATTACTGATCCTTTAAGTTCTGCAACTTACTGCAATATGATTACTATGTTCTTCTATCAAGATAAAATCATCTTTTGGATGAATCCTCTTTTATTTGTACACACAGTCTCCTTTCTATGAAAGGTCAAAATTCATGTGATATTCTTTTTAAGACTACTGACTGAAGGCACATGGAAGGTTTTCTTTCTCATGACTAGAACTACCTACTGCATTTTAGTTAAAAGTGCTTATTCTAATACAATTTTTCATTTTTATCTTATGTTAAATTTTAAACCTTTCTAAATTCGGAACAAATGTCAATTTTTAAATTTTGTTTGTAAAAGTTATAAACAAAGATAGTTATTAGAGGTGAAATATGAACAGCCCTACGTTGAAAACCACTCATCTATCTATCATCTTACTCATGCAACCAATGTCCCTCTCTTATGGGTCTGTCCATCTAGTGGAGAGGGAGATGGATGCTCAGATATGTCAGATTTAGGGTTTATTTTTCTAGCAATGTTTAGCTTACTAAGTTTATTTTTCGAAGGTTATCAACTTCTGATGTATTTTATTTTGTTTCACATATTGAACGCAGGGGATAAATTGTATGTTCAGTAGTGGTAAAAAATAAAAAGCAGATCTTCCAGACCTATATGTTAAATCAGCAGCAAACTACTTACTACTCTTCAGAGTTGTTTGAAAGTAGCTGTTATTAATCTCTTAAAGAACACGAAATTTTTTTACTCATTCAATAAATGTACTAACCCCAGAAAAGAAAACACAAATGAACGCAATTTTTACACAATTCTGTAAACAGTCTCGGGTGGCCTAATATCCACGGACTCCATAACTCCACACTAGGAAATTCATTTCAAAGTGAACTCACAATCAGGCGTATGTGTGTGTGTGTGGGGGGTGAGGGGTGGTGGTGGTGGAGGGAGGAATGTGAAGGAAAGGGATTGATCAGAGATTTCTATCCATTTCAGGTTCTGTAATTCTTATCCAACCATCTTAATATAAACATGAACAAAAAAAGCATAACAAAGCAGATCCAAAGATGTTATAGCTCCCTCGTTCCTAGTCCAATGTTCCTTCTACTATATGATTTTCATTAGAATGTGGACCTCTTAAGCAACTTCTTCATTTAAACAAATCATTTTCCATCACTTATGGCAATAACACTGCTATATTATTTGTGATAAATTTTAATCCCAAATCCTCTTTTACCATTACCCAATCTGTGTACTAAGAGATATATAAAATCAAGTTTATTATCAGCCTAAGCTGAGTCATGGGAAAGGCAGAAAACAATGTGCCACTTAAAAGCAAATTGGTTTTTATTATAAATGTGGTACATGCACAAAATACTGAATGATAGAAATGAGAAGTAAAAGTCCTCCATCATAAACCAATGTCCCACAGGACTACATCTCAGAGGTAACCAATGAATTATTTCCCAAAAGACTCTCAGGTTATGACAGCAAATGTGCATACATGTATACCTCTGAAAAATACAATGGGCCCACGGGACTGGAACATTGTAACACTCAGGAAGCATTAACTCCCCACTAGGAGAATCAATGTTAATTATACTTGGCAATACCACATCAAATATAACAATTTATTAATTTAAAAGATGGACTACAAGAAGAAGTATGTGATAAATTTACAACTTATCTGAAGGATAAGCCTCCTTAAATATATAAACAATCTAAATCACACCTCCCTTGATTGCAGTAGTGCAGTTGTGGATAAAGAGTAGCACAGATAAACTCTAGCAGGAGAAAAAACTGTGGGGGTGGTGTGGGCGGGAAAGTGGTAACTCAGGCTGTGCAACTGCTATTCAGAAAACAAAACTGTTTTATTGCAATGTATCAAAGATGATTGCTTTGACAGTATGCAAAGAATGCTACCAAAGTCCAAATGTTTCAAGATGATTAAAACTGGCCCAAAGAAAAAGAATCTATTCAAAAGCTGGTAAGAGGCTGGGGTTATGGCAATGGACCCTGTACCAAATTCTGTTGCATAGAGACCACTTTAATCATTTTTCTATACCAAATTAAGATATGTGAATCCAAGCATTTCTTCAAACATAATTTCATCTTTGAGGTTATCTCTTGGTAAAAACAAAGTACACATATTTAGGAGGAAGCAAGTTCTCCAAAAAAAAAAAAAAAATCAGTCTTGGAGAACATTTTACCAAAATTTGCATTGTTTTTAAAAATCTAACTTGAGGGGGGGAAAAAACTAATGATAAAAAAACAAACTTACCAAGAAGTGAAACAGGCTGGGTTACAGGAGGGGTGGGCAGATTCGTGGGTGCGGCAGGTGGCACAGCAGAGCCATACATTTTCACACTGTCACCAGAGTCAGCGTTTCCTCTAGCCCCAGACACCACTGTTGGAATGGGATTTCCAATAGATAAGTCTTTTGTAGTGTCTTCATTTATACCAGCGATAGTAGCTAAGGAATATAATTATATCAACATGTGAAGCTGAATAATTAATCATCTCCCCGGTCAACATTCTTCTGCCATACTACAGACCCTATTACTGGTTCACTCTCCCTCCTACCCCCAGTTCCAAGAGGACAAGTGAATGCAAAGGAAAAACATGCTTACAGTTTGGGATGCTGATTGGTGGAGTGTGAGGAGGAGGAATGGATACTGGTGGAGTTATAGGAGGTGGGGGTCCAGGAGGAAGAAAACCTAGGATAAGAAAAATAATGTCAACTTATGCTGTAACACTTCAGCAGAGTCTTTAAAAGAACATCTTCTCCAACAACTTAGCGTACCTGGAGGTAAATGCATGGGGTTGAATCCCGGGCGCAAAAATGGTGGTGGAGGAGGGGGTGGAGGGACACCAGGACCAAAGCCTGGAGGGGGAATTCCCAAAGGAGGGGTGAAAGTGGGTGGCTGAAGAGCACCAACTACAGGAGGACCTGGCTGATGTGGTGGGACCTAGAAACAAAGAAAGAAAGAAAAAGATGAAGCCATGAATCTTACCACTTTCCTATTAACATAGTGAGTACAGACAAAATATCTTACTGTTGACAAATCAGGTGTTTCTAAATTTGTGATTATATTAATAAATTTTTTAAATTACAGGTAGTATTTAATCTGTACTTAATACAAGTGACAAAAATCAAAGTTTTACTTTATTATGATTATTTTTTAAGACAAAGTGTCTCACTTTCTTGCCCCTGGTAGAGTGTCATGGTGTGATAGATGATGGCAACTTCAGATTCTTGGGTTCAAGCGATCTTGCCTCAGCCTTCTCAGTATCTGGGACTACAGGTGCTTGCCACAATGCCCGGCTATTTTTTAGAGACAGGATCTGGTTCACAATTTTACTTTATAAAAGCAAATTCACATTGTATTTTAGCAGCATCTACTGACATTCTGAGATCACATGATACATTTAAAAATGTCCCGTGACCAAGTAACTTTGGGAAATACAGCTCTAAGAAAGACTGTGTGGCAATTTAAATAGTGGTGAAGATCACAGGTCCTGGGCCAAACTGGGCTCTCTCCCAACCCCCAGCAATGTGACCCTGAGTTACATAAACTTTAAAATGGCCAAATGCCCACTTCACCTAAGTATGGGGATTAAGTGAGTTAATACAGGGCCTGGCACAGTGGCCCATGACTAGTTTCAGCTACGTGGGAGGCTGAGGCAAGAGGATCACTTGAGTTTGAGGTTGCCATGAGCTATGACACCACAACACACTATTGAGGGTGACAAACTGAAACTCTATCTCAAAAAAAAAAAAAAATCATAGCATATAATTTTATTACACCGAGAAAATTAAGAGATCACACATCCATTTTTGTGATAGCTCAAATTTATCTGATTCAAATTTAATGTGACAAACTAAGGAATGAAAGAATTAAAAGAAAAAAATATAATTGATCACACATATAATTATGGGCCAAGTACTTCTAATTTTCACTAAAAGGTTTTTCTTATTTAGCTCGTATTATGTAGCAGAAAACACCCTGAGCACTTAACGTAAACAACTCTGGCATAGGAACACCAGGTCCGCGAAAGGCCAGTAACAAATTCCTGTATTTTTTTTTTAAACTTAGATTTTTAAAATCACTGAACAGTTTGAGCATTCTTCTGCTTTTATTTCAAGAGGTTTAGGGGTACAAGTGGTTTGTGGTTACATGGATGAATTGTATAGTGGTGAAATCTGGGCTTTTAATGCATCTGTCACCAGAATACTGTACACTGTACCCAACAGGTAATTTTTCATCCTCTACCTACCCTCAGGAATTTACAAACTTTATAGACAGGAAAATGAAGCTTAGATGTTAGATTACTTGCCAAAGCCACAGTGCTGAGTATAAATAATGGAGATGGAAAACAATTCCTATTCTATGAAAATCTGAATTCTTTCTTTTGAAGTAACAAGTTGGTTAACTAGGCAGAAAAGCTTTATGTTAAATGGCATTCAATTCGAATTCATCCATTAAATAGATGTGAATCATCTATTTAATCCATTAAAAACATTTTATAATGGCAGCATAAAGTGAACATTAAGAAACTCCCTTCCTCTCAAAACAGCTGCTTTTTAAGGTATATATCCTAGAGCAGATGCTTTTTAAAGTATATATCCTGAAACAGCTGCTTTTTAGGTATATATCCTAAGTCTTTAGGAACATAAAGTCTCTAAGGAATGAATCCAGTAAGAAAAAAAGGAAAAGCAAAATATATGAAACTCTTAATAGGTTCTCACTTCATGTCTATGAAGTTAGAAGGTAAGACAATAAATAATCTAGACAAATAAAGGGCAACATAAATTTATTCTGATTTTATAAATAATAACTGATATTACAGAATATAAAACATGAATATGGCCACACATGTACTCATGGTTTTGATTAGGAATCTAGACATACATCTCTATAGTGAGATTTAGACACTTGAAAGTTTAAATAGCGCCCCAAATATTCTCACCTGTGGGGGTGGCACTGTTATAGGTGCAGGAACAGGAATAGGAGGGACAGGTACAGGTAGAGGTTTAGGTATGGGTGATATTGGTTCTGTGTGTGAAGTTTCTGCACCTCCATTTTGAGCAACTTCATTTTCAGGCTTCTTGGGAATTCCTTTCCAATCTGTAAGAGTTAAAGAAATGTAACAATAAGAGTGCACCACTTTCAGTTCACAACATAAATCTAGAAATGAAAAATGTTGATTATAAAAATACTAGAAGCCTAATTAAAGATATTTCTATGCTAATTTTATAAATAATAATTATTTAAATTAATGAAAAATGGGAGAAAACGTGAAAGAATGTTTACTATGTGCCTGGCACTGTCCTAAGCACTTTATTACACCAACTTACTTGCCATAATTGTCTATAAGTATTCTCACTGAACAAATGAAGAAAGCAAACGTAGTTTCTCCAAGGTCACATCCCTAGTAAGTGGTAGGGATGGATTCAATCCAGACGCATCTAATACTAGAGTCTATGTTCTTTACTACACAAATGTACTGTTTGGATTACAAAAAGTATTTTACAAAAGATAATGAAATACCCAACATTTCCTAAACAAACTTTCCCTAATATTAAATTAAATAACTTAGGCTTAGCGCCCACGGCTCAATCGGCTAAGGCACCAGTCAAGTACACCTAAGGTGGCGGGTTCGAATCCCCAGCCTGGGCCCGCCAAACAACAACGATGGCTGCACCAAAAAATGGCCGGGCGTTGTGGCGGGCGCCTGTGGTCCCAGCTACTTGGGAGGTGGAGGCAGGAGACTCGCTTGAGCCCAGGAGTTGGAGGTTGCTATGAGCTGTGATGCCATGGCACTCTACCCGGGGGGATAGCTTG
>CAUYQV010162155.1:0-12380 GCA_963574575.1 Galagoides demidoff | reverse complement strand
CAAAGAAAGAATAGGAAAAACACTGGAAGATATCAGCCTAGGGAAAGACTTTATGAGGAAGACTGCCATGGCAATAGCAACAACAGCAATAATAAACAAATGGGATTTAATTAAACTGAAAAGCTCCTGTAGAGCCAGGGAGACAAGAGCCAAAGCAAATAGACAACCTACCCAATGGGAAAGGATATTTGCATATTTTGAACTAATCCACAAGAAAAAAACCAACAGTCCCATATTCAATGGGGAAAAGAGATGAATAGAATCTTCTCTAAAGATGACAGACAAATGGCTAGCAAGCACATGAAAAAATGCTCATCATCCCTAATTATTAGAGAAATGCAAATTAAAACCACCCTGAGATATAATGTAACCCCAGGGAGAATGGCCTATATCACAAAATCTCAAAACTGCAGATGCTGGCAACGATGTGGAGAGAAAGAAACACTTTTACACTGCTGGTGGGACTGCAAACTAATACAACCTTTTTGGAAGGAAGTATGGAGAAACCTCATAGAACTCAACCTAGACCTCCCGTTTGATCCTGCAATCCCATTACTAGGCATCTGTCCAGAAGGAAAAAAAAAACACTTTTATTATAAAGATACTTGTACTACGCTGTTTACCGCAGCCCAATTTATAATCACTAAAATGTGGAAACAGCCTAAATGTGCTTCAACCCAGAAATGGATTGGTAAGCTGTAGTATATGTATATCATGAATATTATTCAGCCATTAAAAAAATGGAGATTTTGCAGGATTTTTACTGACCTTGATGGAGGTGGAACACATTATTCTTAGTGCAGCATCACAGGAATGGAAAAGTATGAATCCTATGTATTCAACTTTGATATGAGGACAATTAATGACAATTAATGATATGGTGGGGCATGGAGGAAGGGGAGACCAGACAGAGAAGGAGGAAGGCGGTGAGGGAAAGGAAAAGAAGAAAAAAAAGAAAAGAAAAGAAAAGAAAAGAAAATAGTGACTAATTCTCACATAAATTGGATTTAATTTTGATGAAAAGTACATTACTTAAACAGTAATTTTTAATTCAACTTGTTAATATGTTGTTTAGGATATTGCATCCTAATTTATAAGTGAAATATGTTTGTAATTTCTTCTTTATAATAATATATTTCCTCCAATTTTATTATCAGCTGTATCCAGATTAAGTAGAATGATTTTGAAGTATTTCTTCTTTTTCTGTTGTCTGTAAGATTTGGCACGATCTGGTTTTTCTGAAATTATCTTCTACTTTTATTTATAAATATTAGTTGTCTATTTTTTGAGACTTTGGGAAAAAATAAGAAAAAGTTAACTGATGACTCCATACTGAACCTCAGAGTAAAGGATTCTATAATAGACATACTCTTATTTGACAATGTGAATACATTATTATTATTGCTTAATATTTCAGTGCAGCAATCATCTGATTTCTTTTTTGAATATACTTATCTTCATTCATTCTCTATGAGATTTTTGTTTCCAGTCCTTATCTTAAACATTGTTATTGTTATTAAATTTTAAGCCTTTTTAATTTTCTGAAGGCAAAAAGTGGAAACCTAATAAACACATGCATATGTAAAAAAAAAAAATCAGCATCATTTTCTAACAAGAACATGTAAGAATATAGCCACAGGTGGTACATTTCGTAAACTGATTGAAGCCATCTATGACAAACCCAAAGACAATGTCATACTGATTGGAGTAAAACTGAGAGCTTTTCCATGTATTACTGGAAATAGACAAAGATGTCCACTATCACCACTACTATTTAACACAGTTCTGTAAATTCTAGCCAATGAAATCAGCAAGAGAAGGGCATCCAAATGGGGGCAAAGCAGGTCAAATTCTCACTCTTTGCCAATGATATGATCTTATACTTACAAAACCCCAGAGACTCAACCACAAGAATCCTAGAAGTGATCAGGAAATACAGTAATGTCTCCAGGTATAAAATCAACGTCCACAAATCAGTAGCTTTTATATATACCAACGGCCAACTTGAAAAACTAATCAAAGACACAATTTTCTTCACAGTAGCTTCAAAGAAAATGAAATACCTAAGAATATACCTAACAAAAGAGGTGAAGGACCTCTACAAAACAAATTATGAAACCTTAAGAAAAGAAATAGCTGAAGACATTAACAAATGGAAGAACATTGATCTTGCTTGGGAAGAGTCAACATTGTTAAAATTTCTATACTACCCATATCAATTTATAGATTCAATGCAATTTCCATTAAAATACCAGCACCATACTTTGAAGAACTAAAAAACTAGTTCTTCATTTCATATGGAATCAGAAAAAACCCTGTATAGCCAAGACAACTTTGAAGAACTAAAAAACTAGTTCTTCATTTCATATGGAATCAGAAAAAACCCTGTATAGCCAAGACAATAAAAATAAAGCCAGAGGCATCACTTTACCAGACTTTAGGCTATATTCCAAGTCCACAGTGATCAAAACAGCATGGTATTGGCACAAAAATAGAGACACAGACATATGGAAATGAACAGAAAACCAAGAGATGAAACCAGTCTCTTATAGCCATCTGACCTTTGATAAACCAAATAAAAGCATACGGGGGGTGGGGGGGGAAGAATCCCTATTCAACAAATGGTGCTGGGAGAACTAAATAACCACATGTAAAACATTGAAACTGGATCCATACTTTTCACCACTTACAAAAAATTAATGCAAGATGGCTGGATATGGTATCTCACACCTATAATCCTAGCACTCTAGGAGGCCAAGGCAGGTGTATTGCTTGAAGTCACAGGTTCAAGACCAGCCTGAGCAAGAGTGAGACCCTGTCTCTAAAAATAGCTGGGTATTGTAGTGGGCACCTGTAGTCCCAGCTACCTGGGAGGCTGAGGCAAGATAATCACTTGAGCTTGAGTGAGGTTGCTGCAAGCTACGGCACTACGGAACTCCATCAGGGGCAATAAAGTGAGACTCAGTCTCAAAAAAAATTTAATTCAAGATGTATAAAAGATTTAAATCTAAGGCATGAAATGGTAAATCCTAGAAGAAAGTGTGGTGAAAACTCTTGAGGATATTGGTCTGGGGAAAGATTTCATAAAGAAGATTTCTATGGTAATTGCAACACAACAAAAATAAATAAATAGGATTTAATTAAACAGAAAAGCTTTTACACAGCTAAGTACACAACAATCAAAGCAAATAGACAACCTTCAGAATGATAAAAGTTATATGCATGTTATAAATCTGATAAAGGCTGATAACAAGGATCTATAGAAAACTCAAATTAATTAACAAAAACATAGCAAACAATTCCATCTCTTACTGGGCAAAAGACATGAACAGAACCTTCTCTGAAGAAGATAAACGAATGGCTAACAAGCATATGAAAAAATGCTCATCATTCCTAATCATGAGAGAAATGTAAGTCAAAATCACACTGAGATATTCCTTATCCCAAGTGAGAGTAACCCACATCACAAAGTCCCAAAGTTGTAGATGCTGGTGCAGATGTGGAGAGAAAGGAAAACTTTTACACTGTTCGTGGGAATGCAAACTAATACAGCCCCTTTGGAAAAAAGTGTGGAGAATCCTTAAAGAACTCAAAGCAGACCTCCCACTTAATCTATCCAGTAGATGCCAATTATTACTAAGCATCTACCCGGAAGAAAAAAAAAAGTATTCTCTCATAAAGACATTTGCACTGCATTGTTTATTGCAGCTCAATTCATAATTGCCAAGATGTGGAAACACCCTAAATGCCCATCAACCCAGGAATGGTATATGTATGCCATGGAATACCTTTGAGTCATTAATAAAAGATGGTGGCTTTACATCTTTTATATTAACCTGGATGGAGTTGAAACAAATTCTCTTTAGTAAAGTACCACGAGGATGGAAAACTAAATGTCCAATGTACTCAATATTAATATGAATCCAGTAGATAACCTAATACACCCCCACATAAGAAAAAACTCAATTTAATTCAAATTGAGGGAAGGGGGGATGAGGCAGGGTGAGAGGGGAGAAGGGAAAGGGATTGCTGTGCTCCCACTTAATGGGCACAATGTAAGGGTACATGGCACACCTTTTGTGTGTGAGACAAAACTATAAGAGGGACTCTATCTAACAAATGCAAGTATTGTAACCTAGTTGTCTGTACCCTCACATTAACCTGACATAAAATAAAAAACTAGTATCAAGAACATATAGTCTTAAAAGTAGACATTAAAAAAAAAACAACTCAATTCCTAAATTGGCAAAAGAAATGAACAGATGTGTTAAGAATAATGATATATAGATAGAAAATAAGTCTATGAAAGACATTCAATATAATTAGGCATCAGAAAATGCAAATTAAGACCACAATGAGCTATCACTATACACCTAACGTGTATGGGGGCTAAATGGCTAAAATAAATAATGACTATTTATTATAGTCATTAGCATCCTGCACCGAATGCTAATGAGGATGAGGAAAAACAAAAGCACTCATACTTTGCCCACAGTAATATAAAATGGTACAGCCATTCTAGAAACGGTTAAGCACATTTTTTAAAAACTAAACATGCATTTACCTTACAACTCAGCAACTGTACTTTTGGATATTTATCTCAGACAAATGAAAACTATGTTCAACCCCAAACCAGTATGCAAATGTTCATTGCATGAACATTTCATGAACCCAAACCAGTACACAAATGTTCATTGCATGAACATTTCATGAAAGTAT
The DNA here is from genome assembly GCA_963574575.1 of Galagoides demidoff. Lineage (NCBI taxonomy): Eukaryota > Metazoa > Chordata > Mammalia > Primates > Galagidae > Galagoides > Galagoides demidoff. Next base: position 7,661 of record CAUYQV010162155.1, on the reverse strand, counting down.
TCATGAATACTTTCGTATTTCATGAACAAAATCTGAAAACTGGCGAGACATCTTCAAGTGAGAGAGAGATGGGGAAATAACCTGTGGTACAGCCAAATAGTGGAATGCTACTCAACAATAAAAAGGAACAAACTACCAGTAAAGAAGAACTTGGATAAGTTTCACAGAGTGATGCTGAATGAAAAAGCCAATCTCAAAAGGTTACATATTACATAATTCAACTTTTATAACATTTTTGAAATGACAAAATTGTAGAAATGGATAACAGATTAGTGGTTTCAAGGTTAAAAAGGTGACACAAAGGATCCCAGAGTGACAAAACTGTTCAGTGTCTTGACGACAGTGGTAGATACATGAATCTGTACATGTGGTGAAATTATAGAGAACTAAAGACACAAAAATACACACAAATACATGGCTCTTCACACAAATAAATGCAAGTAAAATTTAGAAATTATGAATATGATCAACGGATTTTCACAATGAAGAGTATGTAGGTTCTTTTTGTATTATTTCTTAAAACTGTATATAAGTCTAAAATTTATTAGAAGTTCAATAAAAAACATATGGGACAGGGTGGTGCCTGTGGTTCAAAGGAGTAGGGCACCAGCCCCATATGCTGGAGGTGGTGGGTTCAAACCTGGCCCCGGCGAAAAACTGCAAAAAAAAAAGAAAAACATATGGGACATGCCAAAGATACCTTCTGTGGATCAGCAAAGTCATTTATTGAAGTGTATTTAAAGGCAAAAGAGAAAAAGGTAATCACTTCCTGTTTGCAACACATCAAGACCAATCAATGTCATACGTTATTATATTACATAATTTTACATTTATTTTTGCTATGTTTTTGAACCAATAACAGAAATCTTTAAAAATGCCCAAATATTTGGGGATTTGGGAACATACTTCCAAATGACACATGGATCAAAGAGTAAGAGAAATTCAATAATATTTGGAACTAAAAGAAACTGAATATACAGCTCATGAAACACAAACATCGATGCAGTGAAAGCAGTGCCTAGAGGGAAATAAATAGCATCAAACGTGTATATTAGAATGGAAAAAAGATCTAAAATTAATAATCTAAGCTTCCATCTTAGGAAACTAGAGAAAGAAGAATGGAATCCCACAGCGAGCAAAAGAAATGATGACAAGCAGGAACCAATGGAATTGAAAACAGAAAAACAATACAGAACATAAATAAAAGCAAAAGATGGTTCTTTGAAATGAACTTCTTTTCTCTGTTCCTTTTCTCTTTGCTCATATTTTCTGTTCAACTGTCATCCCTCCTATGAAGCACTTCATCCCTTTCTGTAGAGTTGGCCATTCCTGCTGTGTGCCCCAGTGAACAGCCTGTCTGTTTCTATCATGGCAAATAAACCACTGAAATACATTGAGCTGTATGCATACATTTATCCTTCTAGTAGTCAATGAATTCTTTTTAAAAATGTATTAATTTTTTCTTGAAGACACATCATTTTATTTTTATTTTGAAATTGATTCTGTCAAATTGACAAAATTGTGTATATTTTGATGTACAACATGATGTTTTGAAATACATATACATTGCGGGATAGCTAAATTAACGTAATTAACATAAGCATTACCTCCCATTATTTTGTTTTGTTTTTTTGTGATAAGAACACTGAAAATCTTCTCTCAGCAATTTTCAAGTATACAATATATGTTAACTATAATCACCACGTTATCCAATAGTTCTCTTGAACTTATCCTAACTGAAATGTTTTATCCTTTGATCAACATCACCCCAACCCGCCTTGGTCTTCCCAACCCCAAGTAACCATTCTATGGTTACTACTCTATGAATGTGACTCCTTTAGATTCCACATATAAGTGAGATCATGTAGTGTTTGCCTTTCTGTACCTGGTTTATTTCACATAACTCCTCTGAGAGCTCTTCCTAAAGAATTAACTCATAAATCACTGAAATAAAATAGCTCAGAAATAGGTTCACACAAATATCATCAATGAGCAGTGGGAAAACCATGAAGAACAAGGTAGTCACTTCAACAAATGGTGCTGGAAAACCTGGTGTCCACTGAAAACACAAACAAAAGCAAAGCAAAACAGAAAATTCCACACACCAAATTTATTCCGAACACAAAAACTAACTCAAAACGGATGGTAGACCTACATATTACATGTAAAATTAAAAAAAAATACAAATAAAACTCCTAAATAAAAGCAAAGCAGAAGATCTTTATAACTTGTATCTGGTGATGAGGTTTTAGTTACAAAACCAAAAGCATCATCCATGAAAGAAAAAATGATCAGTTATACTTTATTAAAATTAAAAGCTTCTGCTCTCTGGAAGACATTGTTGAGAGAACGAACAGACAAGCTACAGACTGGGAGCAAATATTTGTGAAACACATATCTGATGAGGGATTTGTGTCCAAAATATACATAGAATTCTTAAAACTCAACAATAAGGCAACCAACAACTCAATTTTTAAAAATGGGCAAAAGATCTAATACATGCCTTCACAAGAGAAAAATTCAATTCAAGTTGTGGGGAGGGAGAGGAGGGTTGGTAATGGAGAGATGGGGCTTGGCCCACTCCCATCTAATGGGCTTAATGTAAGGGTACATGGCACACCTCCTTGGGGTAGACACAACTACCACACAGGATCTACCTAACAAATGCAAACATTGTAACCTAATTGTACTTTCACATTAATCTGACATTTACAAAAAAGAATCATAATAAAAACATAGGCCAAAGAGCTGAACCAACACCTCATCAATGAAGATATATAGCAGGCAAGTAAGCTTATGAAAAGCGTCTCAATATTGTTTTTTAGGAAATTGCAAATTAAAACATTTCTAACTATATAGTAAAGAAATGTGACAAACACCACCTTAACTGAGTAATTGAGGTCAGTGTTAGCAATGGTGTCATACTGATAGCATGTGCTCTATCAAACATCTAAGCACCAGAAAACATCACGTGAGTCCCAAATGGGGAGTATTCTACACAATACCTGACCGGCACTACTCAAAATTCTCAAGATCACCAAGAACAAAGAGTCTAAGAAACTGTCACAGCCGTGAGGACCCTGAAGAGACACACAGGTGGTAAATTCTGTGTTCTTTTTTACCAAAATTAAAAATAACAAAATGTGTTTTTAAAAAAGCATCATTTTCACTTTCAGCCATATAGCAGTTTCTTCAATTACTTTTAATGAAACATTAATTATTATAACATTATACTTACTAATGTAGCTTCTAGCATCAATAGAATGCTTAATGTACGTAGACACTGTGCTAAGTATTTCACAAAAATTCTTCAGTTGACTCTTCACTCCCACTCCGTTCGGTGGGGGTGTTAGTACTATGTTTTCCACGTCACAGGAGGTAACCACCAAACTCAGGGAATTGAAGACAGTTGCTGTGGTCACATTGCTAGAAAGTGGTTCTAATTCCCAGAACAATCTGACTCCAAAACTCCAGATTCACAGCTACCTTGTTATATTTGCAAATTTCACTTGCAGCAGTTCTCAGCCCCAAGGTATTAAAATAAAACAAAAAAACAAATTGACACAAAGAAAGAGTAAACAAATAAATAAATGCTAAGCCAGCAGAGCACCTGGCCACTTAACTAAAGGGACTTTGAGTCCTTCTGCATTTCCCACACCAATTTGTACCATTTTAAAGATTGCTAGTCCCCAACTGCAATCCCATTCCAACCAATACTGGCTGCTGGGATGTAATCTATGTTCCCTATTACTCACATTTGTCTTATGAAAACTGGGAGGAAAAAAGACTGCTATGCCTTATAACCTGAATTTAAACAAATGTTAACAGTCCTAGGAAAATTAGGCTACCAAAGCTCCATTGTGAATGTCAATTCTTTTAGGAGGGAGAGAGTCTTTGAACAAAAAAGAGAAGTAATCCCCCAAAGAAACAGGGTAGTCCTTTAGCTTGTTACCTGTCTAACTAAGTAGCCCCTTGCAAGGGTCCGTCATGGGCTGTGTCTGAAGGGAAAGCAATCTCCCTGTTTGTGAAAGCTCACATTTCTCTCCTGACATTTAAAAAAGGTAGAAAGCTAAACTGAATTGCTCCTTGGAAGTTAAAGTTGGAAACTTTTGAGGAAAATATTCCAAGTCTCATCTGATCTAAAAGTCAGCACCGATGCCTACTTTTAATACGGAAATTCATAAATAGCTAGAATAGGTCTCAGTTTGGGATGGGGCAGGCCGGGTGAATGGATCATGGAAAGTGCATAAGTAATTTTCAATAGAAAACATGAATACATTTTCTAATTTTCAAAGTGCTGCAGAATGTTAGTTACACCAGAGTTTAAAATCTCCATGATTTTTTTTTTTCCTTCATCAGCTTTCACTAACTTTAGTTTCAAAGACTCTTACATAAAAGAAGGTCATAACCTCTATTATCAGGGCTCCAATTTCAGAGATATTACCTTTATCTTATTGGTTATGTTATTTGAGACACCTCTCTTCTTGCTAATGGTTTGTCCTCTGACTTTCCTAGAATTGAGAGAAAAATGTTAAGATCACCTATTAATAGTGTGACTTTGACTATTTTTCATCTCTAGTAGTTTCTGCTGTTTGAAAGTTGTTGCTATGTTACTGAATGAAAAAAAGAACTTTGTGATTTTTCTGCCTTTAGGAATATAAAATACCCTTCTTTATCTGTTTTAATGTGTTTGGTGATAGATAATTCTATTTGGCATATATCAAGACCTCTGAGTTTTTAAAAAATTTTCTATGCCTATCCTTTTATTTTTAACCTTCAAAAATCATTTAATTTTCAGAATATCCCTTTTACGCATTGTAGAACAAGAATTTGCCTTTTGGAGATAATCTAAAAAATCCCCCTTTTCTTTATAATACGTAAAGTAAGCCATTTATATTAGTTATGATCTGTGTTTGGTCTCTGTTCTGTCATAATGTTTATGACATTTTTCATTGAAAATAGAAAGTTGTTCACCATGTGGTCTCCTTTCTTTTCCTCTCATTTTTTATAATGCATACTAAAATATTTGATAGTAAAATGATTTCATGTCTAGGATTTACTTTAAAGTACTTCAACCATAAAGAGTGGTGTTTGCAAGGAGACTAAGTATGATGGTTATTAAAGCTGGATATTGGGATTCATTTAAGTTCCTACTTTCCTGTATGCTTGGAAACTTTTATTTTTTAAAGTGCTTTGTTTTCTAAAGAGTTACAAAAAATAATTTCATCTTTTTCATCTGTTATACAAAGTTTGCATGTCTTTTATTTGCTTTCTGTATAAGCCAAGTTTTATCTCCAGGAATACAGACCTGAAATAATTAATACATAAGAGCTTCATAAAAAGAAGTGTTAGTCTCTAAATCACAAAAAGACCCTCTCTATTGCCTCAAGCTTTGCAGTAAATTATACATACTGTAAATGAGCACAGTTTCTTTTAAACTTATAAGAAACAATTTTGTCTTTGTGAAAGTTTTATAACTACAGTCAACAGCCTATAAAAAGCCTGTCTTGATGTGGTTCCCATGGTGACAGGACATAATATATGTGTCCATTAAATTTGGAAATGTAATGAAGTGCAATAAAAATCTACTTCAGAAAAATACACTTCTCAGCATATTTTTATTAATTAAAATATCACACTGAGCATTTTTCATGTCTGCATGCCTGACAGCAAATAAAAGCTTTGCCACAGATTAACTGTGACTCTTGAGTTGCATCCAATATTAATTGGTACAAAATAGGAAAGGCATTTTTGCAGAGAAAATATTTTGACTGGTGGCCCAGAGTGATTAATGAGTAAACAGTAATGCTTCCTGAACTGCCCATATACCATTTCAAATGTCACCAGCAATACAGATTTTGATATTTGTGTCTACAGGGACAGGAACAGATGAGAAAGTAGAATAGTAGATATTTTTAATCCTTGGAGGAGAAGAGAAGTTCCTTATTGGTGATTCCGGGCTCCAGCCCTGCCCAGGGTGTGTGACTGTTTTGCCTGTGGGCGGGAGGCTGGTACCATAAAAGCAGATTCAGAAAATCCCATATAATTTCAACTAACAAAGCAAAAACGATCTCAGTACACCATTTGGAAACACATATGTTGCCAAAAAAAAGTGTGGTGGGAGAAACCAGGAAGTAAGGAGCCAAATCGCTCTCCATTCTACTTTGGATACTTAAAAGACTAAGCAGAACATGAGGAGCAGAAAGAGTTTTAGTGCTGGGGTGATTACTCACTCATTTTGAAAGAGGAAGAGAAATCTCCCAAGTACGTTTTGTTTGAGCACCTGTCTGTGTCCGTCCTCCCACATGAGCAATGACTTTAGTATGCAAGGTCAGACAATTAAGTTCTCAAACTCATGCCAGAGAAAGTGCTACTTACCTAATTGCTGAATATTACCATGATCCCCTTTAAAGTACTCCCCTGGAAATCTATGCTCTCACACCAGAGCCTATTCCACCCTCCCAAAGGGAGTACTTAGAAGGTGACTGTAGTAATATTCAGGAATGAGGTATACATTTCTTCTAGGATGAGTTTGTGAACTTAATTGTCAGGCCTGGTAGCTGTAATCTTACGGAAAATATAACTGGGAAAAGAGTACATAGTTTCTTGCCCAACCTGCAGAATAATATGAATTGCCTCTCAAATATTAAACTAACCTGAGAGATACTTGGCTTTTGAGATCTTGGTCACACTCTAACACAGTAATTACAAGAATCTTCACTATCCTTCTGGTTGATGTCCCATGAAGAATCCAGCTGAACAAACCACTCAGCTACTCAACTGAAAAACTACTGTGCCAGACTCACTGGGTTATAAACCCTCCCAAAATGTTTTCACAAAAAATACTCGTATGGGATTCCCATTACTTAACCACACACTTCAATATCCTAGTTACAGTTTTGGAATTTTGGAAAATACCTGAAAATTCACCGCCCCAGCTTAGGAAGTGCCATACTCAAAAATGAAAAGAAATGCTTCAGCGTGATATTTACACCAGACCCATCGCTGAGGGTTAAGTATCAATATTATATTACTGCTTAATGGTATAGATTTGCCTCACTGATGCGGTGAAACAGTAATTGATGGCCATCCGCAAATGTTTGGAAGTTCCCCAAAGTAATCTTTTTTCTACTGGCTCAGATGGCTTTTTGGAAGTAGGAAACTCTTAAGAGAGCACATATTTCATGGCAAAAATAGAAAGCAAAAGAAGTGAGGAAACCAAAGGCCTTCCAAATCCGGAGGCTCCTGGGCCTGGAGCTTGGCTTTTGCCCGCAGCTCCTCCTTACAGGGTGAGGCAGGGCTATGCGGGTGCACTCCTCTAACCACTCAAGCGGAGTGTTGCTCCACAAAGTACATCAGAGGGTACTGTGTACTTTGTAGAGGACTTGTGTACTCTACAAGAGTTTACACTCTGTGGGGGTTCCCTAATTTTCAACACACTCTAGCTCCCGTCTGCTCAGGTTCTTGATGCTCTCCCAGCTCCCAGGGCTTCGTTTCACATGGACACACTCATCAGACTATCTCCAGCGGTCTTCTTTTCTGCACCCGCCTGCCTACCCTCTCTGAGCCCCTTAGTGGAGGGAAACAAATCTTGCTATTTTCAGTATTTCACCTAAACGAACACTTCACACATGAATGTTGATTTATATGGATGAAAAAAA
>CAUYQV010162154.1:0-14574 GCA_963574575.1 Galagoides demidoff | reverse complement strand
CAGCAACCTCCAACTCCTGGGCTCAAGTGAGTCTCCTGCCTCTGCCTCCCAAGTAGCTGGGACCACAGGCGCCCGCCACAATGCCTGGCTATTTTTTTGGTTGCAGCCATCATTGTTGTTTGGCGGGCCCAGGCTGGATTCGAAGCTGCCACCTTAGGTGTATGTGACTGGTGCCTTAGTCACTTGAGCCACAAGCGCCGAGCCACTTTTATAGATTCTAAAACAGAGAACTGATGTAGATGTCTACAAAAAAGAGGGGATGGGGTGGGGGGAACCTCAGAAAACTCCCAAAACAATATTAAGGATTTGCCTAGAGATAAGGTCCATTTGTATCTGACAGTTTGCCTTGCACCCTCTGTGTAGCATTCCCTGGCCCCCTGCACCAATGGTACATTATAATAATCATTATATTAGTACCCAAGGAAGCCTTTATAGTCTTTTTTTTTTTTTTTTAGACAGAGTCTCAATTTGTTACCGCTCAATGGAGTACTGTGCTGTTATAGCTCACAGCAATCTAAATTCTTGGGCTCAAGCCATTCTCCTGCCTCAGCCTCCCAAGTAGCTGGAACTACAGGAGCCTACTACAATGCCCAGCTAGTTTTTTAGAGATGGAGGGTGGTGGTGGGGTCTTGCTCTTGCTCGGAAACCTGTGAGCTCAGGCATCCACCTGCCTCAGCCTGCCAGAGTGCTAGAATTACAGAGCCCCATGCCTTTAAATATCACATCACAGAAATTTTACCAAATAAACCTGAATGGCCTGATGTAATGAGTTTCTCTGCTTAGAATCTAGATGGTCTTGTAAGAAGATAAGCAGTGTGACTAATCATTCAATAGCTTGTCTGTATTTAAAAAAAGAAGAGACTACTTTCTAGGAAAAAAAGTAAATCTTGAGTTTCATTTTCCTTATTTATAGGATGTGTTTATAACATCATGAGGTGGATTTTAGAAAATCCAAGATGGGCAAGAGGGTGCAGTGGATGTACACTTTGATCCTCCCTGTCAAGGACCAATGATAATTCATAAAAAAGAGAAACTGAAAAGACATAGTCATGTTTGACTAAGATGTAGGTGTCTCAATAGAACGGAGACACAAAACTGTGAACAGGCTAAAACTACAGGCCTGCTGCACTCCAGATTCCGAACTAAAAAGTGGTAGCCAAATAAAAGTAACCGTTTCTGCAGTGTACAGGGGACTAAAAATGCTTTGTGTAAGGTAGGTGACAACAGCAGGCTCCCTGCTTGAAGTTAAGGGCTCACTAAGCTACACTGGGCATCAAGAGAACAAACAAAAACAAACTCCTCTCACTCGAAATAAGCTTGCAAAACTCAAATGCCAAGAAATGAAAACATGTAACATAAAGAAAGACACCCAACAGAATAACTGAACTGAATTCACCCCAGATGAAATTAATCATGCCTGTGTAATAAAGCTCCCACAAAACCCTGAAAGAATAGGATATAGACAGTTTCTGGACATAGCTGAACATGTGGAGTTAGTGGAGGATGAGGTTCCCAGGGAGGGCATGGAAGCCCCGTAGACCTCTTCTTATACACACTGCCCTATGCACCTCTTCCATCTGCCGTTGGTAACCTTTGTTATCAGGCAGTAAATACTAAGTGAGTTAGTATTTTGCTCAGTTCTGTGAGCTGCTCTAGCAAATTAGTTAAACTACAAAGAGGGAGTCAAATGAACCCTGACTTGTAGCCTGCTGGGGCTTGCAACTGGTGCCTGAAGTAGGGGAGGCAATCTTCTGTGACTGAGCCCTCAACCCGGGGGTTCTGATGCTGTCTCCAGTGGGAACAATCTCAGACAACTGGTCAGAAGTCCCTGTGTTGTAAGAGTACATATAGGAGAAACTCAGTTTGATTTTTCCTACACGGAAGACTTGAGGCTGATTCCAAATTTCTGTCATTAACACCCTAGTAAATGCCCTTGTGCACACATCTTGCCTAATAGTTTTAGATGAGTTTCTACAAGTGAAATTAAGAACAAACAGCATCCACATTTTATACTCTACACTTACTGATCAAATGTTCTAGAGGGAAAATAAAAGGTAGTTTCTGGAGGAAAAAGTATTAGCTCTTAAAAAAAAAGTTATTTTCACTTCTTTTTTTTTTTTTGGAGACAGAGTCTCAAGCTGTCCCCCTGGGTATAGTGCCATGGCATCACAGCTCACAGCAACCTCCAACTCCTGGGCTCAAGCGAGTTTCTTGCCCCCGCCTCCCAAGTAGCTGGGACCACAGGAACCCGCCACAACGACTGGCTATTTTTTGGTTGCAGCTGTTATTGTTGTTTGGTGGGCCCAGGCTGAATTCAAACCCACCACCTTAGGTGTATGTGGCTGGTGCCTTAGCCACTTGAGCCACAGGTGCCGAGCCAATTTTTACTTCTTTCATTAGTAGTAGTTAAGTATCTTTTCACATGTCTACTGGCAACTGGCATTTTTAAATGTGAAAATTGCTTGCTTATGTGTCTTACACATTTTTCTACTAGAGTGTTCATCTTTTTCTTATTGATTAAGAACTCTTTGAATTTTAGGATTACTAACTCTGCCATAAATGTCACAAAATTTTTTTCCTGTTTGATATTTTCTAGTATTGTTTATGGTATTTTTTTTTTTTTTGGGAGACAGTCTCACTATGTCACCCTTGGTAGAGTGCTGTGGTGTCTCAGCTCTGAGGCAGAGATTCTCTTGCCTCAGCCTCTTGAGTAGCTGGGACTATAGGCGCCTGCCGTAACACCCGGCTATTTCTTGTTGTTGTGTAGCAGGCCCAGGCTGGGTTCCAACCTGCCAGCCTTGGTGCATGTAGCTGGCGCCCTAATCACTGAGTTACGGGCATCAAGCCTGTTTATAGTATTTCTTTCTTATACATTTTCTTTTTTTGCCATCAAATCTATCTTTTTCCTTGGTGACACCTGAATTTTGTAATGCTTAGGAATCGTTTTCTCCACTCCAAGATTACAAAAATGACAATCAAGTTTCCTTTTAGTATTGGTGTGGTTTCTTTTATCATATTAAAAATTTTAATCTATCTGAAATGTACCTCAATTTAAGGTAGAGGCAATACTTTACGTATTTCCTGTGAATTGACTCTCTTGTTCATTATACCTTGATAATGGTTGTAGTCTTAATGTTTATCTTGTAAACTACCTTATTTAATTCTCTCATAAATTTTAATAATTTTTCTCTTGGGATTCTTTTTTTTTTTTTTTTTTTTTTTTGAGACAGAATCTCACTTTGTCACCCTTGATAGAGTGCCATGGTGTCACAGTTCACAGCAACCTCCAGCTCTTGGGCTTAGGTGATTCTCTTGCCTCAGTCTCCCAAGTAGCTGGGACTACAGGCGCCAGCCACAATGCCTGGCTGCAGTTTGGCCGAGTTCGAACCTGCCACCCTCAGTATATGGGGCTGGCGCCCTACCCAGTGACCCATAGGCACCGCCCTTCTCTTGGGATTCTAATGTAAATAATCATATCACACTTAATAACAATTCTGTCTTCTTTCCTCTAATTTTTATCTCTTATTCCTTTTTTTTCTTGGCATAACACATTATCTAGAATTTTAGGAGATAGTAAGTAACAAAGGTGATTTTGGGCACTGTTGTCTGATTTCTGGCTTTAGTAGGAAGCCCTCTAATGCTTCAGAGTTATCTATATTTGAATATTAGTCTCTGGAACATTTTCTTAATATTTCTCACCTTCTTAAATGCTTTAATACACTTTATGAGATGTTTTAGATAACCTATTTCTCTTATAAAAAGCTGTTCAAATATGTATGAATCCGTGTCTTTTTGCTTTTCAATAAATCCCCCAATAAAGCAGATTAGTAATGCCTATAGAATAGTTCCAAGCCAAGGAAGAAATCTGTCTTATTTAAAGGGCATGCTTTTTCATTCTTTCAACATTATTTTAAAATCTCTCTCTTTTTTTAGGTTTTTGGCTGGGGGTCGGTTTAAACCGGCCACCTCTGGCATATAGGGCCAGCACCCTACTCCTTTGAGCCACAGGCACCGCCCCAAGTCTCTCTTTCTCATAAAACTTGGCTCCTGACAACTTTTGGCAAGACTATGCCATGTCTAATAGAGTTCTACAACAGTTTTCTTCTCAGAGTGGCTAGCTCAGAAAATACATTAAAATCATACTTTTTCTTTCTTTCTTTTTTTTTTTTTTTTGGAGATAGTCTCTCTCTTTGTTGTCCTGGTAGAGTGTTGTGGCATCATAGCTCACAGCAACCTCAAACTCCAGAGCTCAAGCAATCCTCTTGCTTCAACTTCCCGAGTAGCTGGGAAGGCGCCTACCCCAACACTTGGCTATTTTTAGAGAGGGGGGTCTCACTGTACCTCAGGCTAGTCTCAAATTCGTGAGCTCAGACAACCCCCCTATCTTGGCCTTCCAGAATGCTGTGATTACAGGTGTGAGCTACTGCTCTCCTGGCCCTACCTTTTTTCTTTTTTTTGAGACGGAGTCTCATTCTGTTGCTCCAGGCTAGAGTGCTGGGTGTCTCATAGCTCACAGCAACTTGAAACTCTTGAGCCCAAGCAATCCCCCTACCTCAGCCTACTGAGTAGCTAGGACTACAGGTGTGCACCACGATGCCTGGCTAAGTACCGAGGCAGTCCTCATTCTTGCTCAGGCTAGTCTCAAAATCCTGAGCTCAAGCCATCCTCCCACCTCAGCCTCCCAGAGTGCTAGGATTACAGGCGTAAGCGAAAGCGTTCAGCCTATAATTATACATTTAGATAATCTGTCTTGTTTCATGACATATTTGCTCTGTATCTTATGTACTGTATCTACACAAATGTAGATTCTAGAAAACAAACTGAAATTTTAAGTTTAACCAAAAATTCAAGGGGAAAATGAAGAATCTTATGCGTTGGACAGGGCACAAAAGGACAGGAAATGCCCTCTTACCTGCACCTCGATTTGCAGATCCTTGTCTAGGAGCGCCCTCTTCTTCAGGATCTCAGCTCTGAGTTGCTCTTTGTGCTTGAAGAGCAGAGCTGAGAGCTTGGTGGCATTCTGCTTGCTGCGTTTCTGCTCTACACTCTCTTCGCGCTTCCTTTTCTTAGCTGCCTGTTTTTCTTCTTTATCTATCTTATCCAAAATATACTTCATCACCTGGTTACAGACAATCATTCTAGAGAAAGATACACAACCCATGTAATGCTGGTATTTCATTCTGAAAGGTTTAAAACATGATTCTTCTACACCTCTACAGACGGGACACAAGCTCTGTGACTGGAAAGCTTCCAAGTGTGATGCAAACCATTTATGAGCAACTATGAGGACTAAGTGTTCCCATTTAATGAACTTCAATCAAGGTTAAAAAAAAAAAGTACAAAGTTGGAAATCTGTGTACGTGCATGCTCAAGAAAAGAGATGAGTAGACAAGACCCTGTGTCTTCCCTACCTTTGATTTTCTTCTCTTTCAGCTGGAGTCATGCTCTTTTTCTGTTTTAAATGTTCAATTACAGCATTATGCTTCATCACCACCTTCAGGACAGAACAAATCCAAAAACATATTTTATAATGATCACAAGTAAGTATATAGATAACAACAGTAGAAACCTGAGCACATAAATTTGTCAAAGAACCTGTAAGAATTTTATAACATAACACAAATACAATGAGCAGCTACGAGACGGCCTCTGTTCTTACCATGAGCTGGGTGCCGTGCTAAGCTAACCATCTGACAATGCCTCATTTATTCCTCGTAACACTGAACCACAGAGATGATTTTATAAATGAGATACTGACAACACACAAGAAGTAACTGACTTGTTTGAGGTTAAATAGTAAGTAATATGCTGAAATTTTCACCTGGCTGTCCATCTCCAAAGGTTGTGTTTTTAAGTTTGTTTTGCTCCCAGGAATTAATTTTAAAGAGCTGCCCCTCTTTCTCCCCCCTTACAAAAAAGATTAGGGGATAGATGGATACTGTAATAATTCTCAATTGATAGAGCACACAGTACTGAAAGCTGGGTAACAAAGCATTTGAACACACCACATGAGACACCAATTTTTATAAGAATATTACCTTTACATCTTTATTTACTTTTTTGAGACAGAGCCTCAAGCTATGGCCCCAGGCATAGTGCCATAGCATCACAACTCACAGCAACCTCCATCTCCTGGGCTGAAGTGATTCTCTTGCCTCAGCCTCCCAAGTAGCTGGGATGTGACATTGCCCGGCTATTTTTTTGGTTGTAGTTGTTATTGTTTGGCAGGCCCAGGCTGGGTTCAAACCCAGCAGCTCTGGTGTATGTGGCTGGCGCTTTAGCCGCTTGAGCTACAGGCGCCCCCACCTTTACATCTTTAAAATCACTTTGCTGTTTAAAAAATACTTCTACATAATGACCTCCTTTAACCATTACAATAATCTTGTGTGGCTGGAAAGAAAGGGGTTTTAGTGAGGCTATAGGTCGGGGGAGATAAGTGAGTTTAATGAACTGTGAATGGAAGACGTAGGAAGTGAATGAAGGTCTCATGACATGGAAATCCACACTCAAACTCTTGCCTAGTGCTGAGTGGAGCACACTGTAAATAACAAGAACGTTTTCTCCAGTAAGGCTGTATGTATTATGTACATAACTTGATTTTAGTAAAATAATTCAAACTCATTTAAACTACTTTATTTCTTCTCTAAAACACAAATGCAAAATGTCATTGCATGATGCTACTTTTTAGTTAGGCTATGGAATAATATGCACTGAAAACTTTTTTACAAAGGTGTCACTAGAAATGCAAATGAGTCTGTCTACAATTTGAGTAGTCTACATGCAAACTAAGAAATGACAACTATAAATAACTTCAAATAAATGGCTATGATGCTTGAGGTGGCTTAAAATTTAGACCTTCAAGTTCTGCATTGATGATGCTTATAACTTATAACTCTAAGCTTCTTGTCTTAGTCCTTCCAAAACACAGGTAGTTTCTAATAAGCACTGATTCTATATATATGTCCAACGAAGAGTTCCAAACCATAGTCGTCATTCAATACTTTCTGGTTCAATCCAGTGCTGCTTCTATATGTAACCATCAATGACTTTCAACCAAACACTAAGTCTAATGCACAGCACAATAATTCAAACTACTGAACATGCTGCTTTTACTTAATAACTTTACCTGTTTCTGAATGATTTCACTTTGATTAGAAGCTTGGAGGGTGTGTTCACGCTTAATTTCTATCTGTTGCTGTTTCTTCTTTTGCTGCTGATCCCTGAGTTGCTGAACCCTTTGCAACTGCTCTTGCACACTGGCTGCCTGCACTGTAACCACATTCTGAATCTGGTGAGTCTGCACAGCACTGCTTTGCTGAATTTGAATAGGTAACTGAAGTTTGATTTGCTGGGGCACACCACCTTGCTGAGCCTGTATCTGAGCCACAACCTGTGACTGGATCTGAGAGAGAACCTGGACTTGTTGTTGCAGCTGAGGCACAGCAATGACTTGGGGCTGTGGCTGCTGTATTTGTAGCTGAGGACAGGATGGGGATGAAACAGTAACTTGATTTAACGTTTGTCCTGATGAAAGAGTTTGAGTTGAAGACTGTACCTGGGGTTGTGATTGTGGCTGGCCTTGGGAAGGTATCTGAAGAGATGTATGTGGTTGAATAGGAATCGGTTGTGAGGTTGTAGTCTGAACCTGGGATTGCTGTCCAGGAGACACTTGGGATGGAGTTGATGGACGTATTCGAGTCTGTGGTGGACTTTGGACACGAACAGGAGACTGTCCTTGGATATTACTTTGAGGTTGACTCTGTGCTGCAACTTGGGGTTTGGATGACTGTGCTTGGGTGGGTTGTGCTTCAGATGGAACAGGGGATGAAGCAGTTGTTTGGGTCTGAACTTCAGGTTGAGTCTGAACTTCAGGCTGAGTTGGGGACTGGGGTTGGGTTTGGGGCTGGGGCTGAGCTGGAGGCTGAATGGTCTGTGGCTGGGCTTCTGGAGGACTCACACTTGATGACTGAGTGGGTGGCAGCGTTTTGGCTGGTTGCACCTGTGTCTGGGGTGATAATTTACTCTGTTTTTGTTCACCCGTACCTGTGAAAGGAAAGACAAATGATTTCTATTACTCTAGAACAAAAGTTGGTGGTTAAAGAAGAATTTGAAGGGGATGTTCTAGAGTTGAGAATTCTTTATTTCAGTATAGAAGATTTATGCCAGATTTATGCCTTCGAAATGCTCCAGATAAGACATGTTCTGGTTAGGAATCTCCTAAATTGTGGAGCCTGGGCCCTGTTTCTTGGCTGTCCTCCATTCAGTTTGCTAACTCTCCAGAGAGCTGGCTTCCAAAACAAGGTGTAGCCTCTGGAAGCCAGCCAGGTCTTCTGGCTCAGAGTAATTGCCAAGCCTCACTTTCCTTAGGGCAACGTGGCAGTTAGTGACAGGCCTTACAGTAGGAGGCTAACAAAGTGGCTCTGGACCTGCAGCTCTCCATTGTAGGTTATGAGCTAGACGTATGTGCCCTCCCCGAGACCACCTCCACGACTCAGTCACCACGATATCCATTATTTTGCCCCCTTTCTATATATTTTTTGAATGGGGGTAGGTAGAGGAGTGGTGGTAATAGGGAGTCTCTAAGAAAAAGGAATGAAAGCACTGAAATGTCATGAGGCTGACCGTGTCAACCATTAAGCTCATTGGCTTGAGGCAGATCCTCCCAAAGATAAGCTTTAGTTCTTCTTTTCTTTATTTGTTTCCTTCTTTTTCTTTTGAGTCAGGATCTTGCTCTGTTGCCCAGGTTAAAGTGCAGTGGCATCATCATAGCTCACTGCAACCTCAAATTCCCAGGCTCAAGAGATCCTCCTGCCTCAACCTCCTGAGTAGCTGGAACAACAGGTGTGCACCTCCATGCCTGCTAATTTTTCAGTTTTTGTAGAGATGGGGTCTCACTATTGCTCGGGCTGGAAGTATTGGTTCATTTAACCCATTAGCCCAACAACGTGCAGTAGTAACACCCGGCATTTCCGGCAAACCCACAGCTCTACCTGCTGCCGGAGTGGAGACAGTGGTGGTAGTGGTGGTACTGGCTGTTGTGGCTGTTGTTGCCAATGGAGTAAAGAGGAATCGCTGAACGGTACCGTTTGGCATTGCAGCTTGCATTAGCTGCTGTCCTGGGCCTGGGAGTATAGTCACCCCTTGAGGTATCAACTGCAACTGTCCAGTAGTTTGACCTTGTCCTTGAATTACTACTGTCAAACCCTGATTGCCACCCTGTGGAAAAAAAAACACAATATGCAAACAGTTATATGATACAAAAGATCAGCCTGTATGTGCAGCATTTTCATTTTTTTAGACACAGTCTTGTTCTGTTGCTCAAGGTGGAGTGCAGGGGCCATTCACAGGTGCAGTAATAGCGCCTTGAAGCCTCAGTTGTCTGGCTTCAAGCGATCTTTTTGCTTCTGCCCCCAGAGCAGCTGGAACTAAAGATATGAGGGAAGGAGGAAAGAGGGAGAGAAGGAGGGAAGGAGGGAGGGAGGGAGGGAGGGAGGAAGGAAGGAAGGAGCCGGGTGTGGTGGTCATGGCTGTAATCCTAGCACTCTGGGAGGCAGAGGCAGGTGGATTACTTGAGTTCAAGAGACCAGCCTGAGCCAAAAAAAAAAAAAAAATAGTGAAACCCGCCCCCATCTCTACTAAAAATAGAAAAACAGACACAAGAAGATTGCTTGAGCCCAAGAGTTGAAGGTTGCTGTGAGCTATGACATCATAGCACTGTATCAGGGTGACAGCTTGAGACTCCATCTCCATTAAAAAAAAAAAAAGGTGTGTGCAAATATACTCACCTTGTATAGCATTTTTATTAAGTCATTTTTATGCTTTAAAGATCCTTTAATATAAGGAAAATGTGTTATTTTTTTTTTTTTTTGAGACAGAGCCTCAAGCTGTCCAGGGTACAGTGTCGTGGCATCAAAGCTCACAGCAACCTCCAACTCTTGGGCTCAAGCGAGTCTCCTGCCTCTGCCTCCCAAGTAGCTGGGACCATAGGCACCCTCCACAACGCCTGGCTATTTTTGGTTGCAGCCGTCATTGTTGTTCGAATCTGGGCTAGATTCGAACCTGCCACCTTAGGTGTATATGGCTGGCGCCTTAGGCACTTGAGCCACAAGTGCTGAGCCGAAAATGTGTATTTAAATATCTATGAATGGAACCAGCAGGTATTTAGATAAGCTATAACATTTATATTACTTAGTGGGAAAAACATCAACAATCCTGAATTCAAGTTCTAGTTCAAGTTCTCCCGATGGTCAGCCAGACATCTATCTATCAGCAACATTATTCCTCCAGTTTCTCACTCTATAGTACAAGGATGCTGAAGTGAATAACTATAGTCTCACAAAATTCAGATTTTAAACCATTATATATTCATATTTCAAATTTTAAAGCATCTTCACATATTGTCTCATTTGACTCTCACAACAAATTTGTGACTTCAGGGAGCAGACAGAGGAAATATTATTAATTATCTTATTCCCAAGTAAAAAACTTAATTTAGAAAAGTCAAACAAGGGTGGTGCCTGGAGCTCAGTAAGCAGGGCACCGGCCCCATATACTGAGAGTGGTGGCTTGGAACCCGGCCCCAGCCAAACTGCAACAACAACAAAAAAAAAGGTGGCAAGTGTGGTTCAGTGAGTAGGGCGCTGGCCCCATAAACCGAGAGTGGTGGGTTCAAGCCCGGCCCCTGCCAAACTACAACAAAAAAAAATAGTCAGGTGTCGCAGCAGGCGCCTGTAGTCCCAGCTACTTGGGAGGCCGAGGCAAGAGAATTGTCTAAGCCCAAGAGCTGGAGGCTGCCGCGAGCTGTGACACACTCTACCGAGGGTAACAAAGTGAAACTCTGTTTCTTTAAAAAAAAAAAAAAAAAAAAGAAAGAACAGTCAAACAAATCTCTTACCTAACTTAAAGGTGAGATAAAATAAGAAACCCATTTTTTCCCCCAGTATGTACATATTACCTATGGTATGTGTCTGTGTGCTAAAGTTGAGTGTATATACAAAGTGAGGCAGTGGTCAAATTCACAGCCACATACATTTAGTTGTCCCAGCATGATTTACTAAAAGTCTGACTCTTCCTCAATGATCTACAATGTCACCTTTGTATTATAACAAGTTTCTACATATGTAGGGGTCATGTTTTTTATATTCTCTTCTGTTGGTCTATCTGCCTATTTTTGCATCATAATCAGTATACAGAAGCAAGAATTACAGTAAGTTTTTTAAAAACTGTTTTTAAATAAAAATAGTGCATTCCAATAATTAAAATCATTTAAACAAGAAAATGGCGCTCTGATTAAACTGCATTTAACAGCCTACAGGAAAGCTTGGTTTTACTCTAGATTTCACTGTGGTCCCACTCTCCTCTCCCTTCACCAAAATACAAGTTCTCTTCCTTCCTGCCAGCCAGAAAGGAAGATGGAAGAGGCAGGCACAGCCTTTGTTGTCAATAGTTCCTCATACTGTTGGTGTTGGGGCAGCACCATCATTTAAACTTGCTCTAACCTCACTCCATCTTACGAACAGCCAAAACAAGTGAAACACGAAGGTGATGCTTGTGGAATGCACAGTGCACACTGGCAGTGCTCGCCTCATTAAGAATCATATGCTTGCCTCTCCTGTTTGATCGTTTCCTTGGAAGGCAATGGATTTTTCTCTTGCATCTCTGTCTTTTTCAATTTTGACTTATCAAATTTTTCAATCAACTGCCATATTGGGTTTGTCAGGCGTGGCTGCAGAAGTAGAGGCATGAGAGCAGGCAGGATCCAATCTGTGCAGTGGCTACCACAAGTCCAGTATAATAAGTTTTGATATCAGGTTATCACACACAGAGAATCCTCCCACTCTTCAAGAGTATCACAGATATTCTTGATCCTTGGAACTTCCATGTAAGTTGTAAAAGTCAGCTTCTACAGTTCCACACAAAAAAAATTTTTTGGAATTTTGCTGAGAACAGCATTCAATATATCGCTCACTATTAAAAGACTGATAACAGTAGTCTTCTAAGGAAGCAGATTAATGTTAAATTTTAATTTCCCCTTGGAAATTGGCCAGTTTATAAAATTTTAGGGGATAAAAGTATTATCCATCTTGTTGCTTTAGCTTGCTAAGAATGTTAGATAGTTAGGGTTTATTAAATCCTGCGTATAAGAATTTTTTTCTTTTTTGAGACAGCGTCAAGTTGTTGCTGTGGGTAGAGTGCTGTGGCATCACAACTCACAGCAACCTCCAACTCCTGGGCTCAAGTGATTCTCCTGCCTCCACCTCCCAAGTAGTGGGATTACCGGCATCTGCCACAATGCCTGGCTATTTTTTGTTTGCAGCTGTCACTGTTATTTGGTGGGCCTGGGCTGGATTCGAATGCTCCAGCTCAGCTGTATGTGGCTGGCACCTTAGCCACTTGAGCCACAGGCACCCAACCTATAAGAGGTATTTTTGTTTTCATCCAGGAAACAGTCATTTCTTAAAATCAGTATTTTTTATAAATTTATCAAAGTAAGTGTGTTTTCAAGAATAAGACTGGCTTTTAGTTACATTAAAATATATTACATAATTATGACATTAAAATAAGGCTACATTACTTACGTGGCCCTGTGTTAACTGAGTGAGTTGAGCCATGGTGAGCTTCACCTGTCCTTGTTGAGGGCGAGGGGACTGTGAGGTTGAGGACTGTAGATTTGCAGTAGATGTTGCTGGAGTTAAGCTTTTCTGCACAGGTGTTGAGGAAACTGTGTTAGGGGCAGAGATTGCAGTGGAAACTGGCTGCCCTCTGATGATCTGAGTCACCACTTGCTGAGGAGTACCTAACAAACAGCAAAACATGAAGTCTTACACACCCTTAGCATTATTTTGAATCACGATTATTCATTGTTTCAGGTGAATGTATTCTTTTCAATTTTCAAAAAGACACTGGGATGCCAACAGCTCCAGGGTATATTAAGACATACGGTCACACCCCAAGATCAGCCTGGGAGGCAGTGAGCCTGTTTTCATTTAGCTCACTGAAAACCATTATTCAGCCCCTTGCTTTCTGTAGTAGGATGAAAAAAAAATTCAATATTCTTCCTATAAAAGCCAACATGACAATCAGAAAGACAAAAAAGAATATGTAAAATATGTCATTTATAAGGCTGCCCTTTGTTAAGAATATTGAAAATAAGATAATTTAGTATATAATTCATATGAAAAAAACTTTTTAAAATGGAAACAGAGTCTCACTCTGTTGTGTAGGGTAAAGTGCTAGCTCTAGCCTAGCTCACAGCAGCCTCTTAACTCCTGGGTTCAAGGGATCTGCCTGCCTCAGCCTCCTGAGTAGCTGAGACTACAGGCACCCACCACAATGCCTGGCTAATTTTTTCTATTTTTAGTAGAGACAGGCTCTTGCTCTTGCCCAGGCTGGTCTAGAACTCTTATACTCATACAATCCTCCTGCCTCAAATTCATACGAATTTTAAATAAAATAAAGAATCTGGAGCATCTGGGCCAAATGCATTTATAAATACAATTCTCTTGCAGCTATTTGATAGACTGTTCACAGGAGAACTATGAGGGCAAGGACCACTGTATCCTTAAAACTAGGGCAAAGTGCTCAAAAAATATTTTCATACTAATTGTTGAAGAGATGTCTACTGAATAAATGAAGTTTAACTGGAATGGCTTTAGTCTTCCAAAAACTTTAGTTTTTCCTAAAACTAGAAAAAAAGCAAGTAGAATTTCTTTGTGCAATAATTGCTTAGAGTAATTATTTAATAACTAATTTGACATTTACAGACTCATTACTAATTATTAATAATATCCCCATTCCCATTATTCCTGTAATCTTGGGCACTTTGGGAGGCCAAACCCGGAGGATCACTTGAGGCCAGGAGTTTGAGACCAGCCTGAGCAACACAGTGAGACCCCTCTCTCCATAAAAAGTTAAAAAATGAGCTGGGTATGGTAGCAGGTTCCTAAGGTCCCAGTTACATGGGAGGCTGAGGCAGGAGGATCAGCTGAGCCCAGGAGTTTGAGGTTGCAGTAAGCTATGAAAATGTCACCTCATTCCAGCGTGGGCAATAGACTGAGACGCTATCTCGAAAATAAGTAAATAAAAAGTAACGAATAACATCGAATTCCTCAAGTTTTTATATTTACTTCCTGCCTCTTTCCTTTCTGTGCATATACCTTATGTTATGTTTATTATGTTATTACGGTTAATAAACTCCCCCAAATATTACTGGGTTCATAGTAGGGATACAGTACTGAACTGAACTCTAAAACAAAAAGGTTACACCAAATTACACTCCCACCATGCATGCCCATCTCACTGAACTCCGCCAACCCCGTATCACCACTAAAGTATAATAGGGTCAATTAAACCAATCTTTTCTTGGGCGGGGACGACTTTGATTATTGCTTAGACAGGTCTCTTGCATTCTCTCATCAGATATACCCTTCCAGGTATTTTTTTTTTTTTTTGAGACGGAGCCTCAAGCTATCCCCCTGGGTAGAGTGCCATGGCATCACAGCTCACAGCAACCTCCAACTCCTGGGCTCAAGCGAGTCTCCTGCCTCTGCCTCCCAAGTAGCTGGGACTACAGGC
>CAUYQV010162151.1:0-28234 GCA_963574575.1 Galagoides demidoff | reverse complement strand
AGTGCCATGGCATCACAGCTCATAGCAACCTCCAACTCCTCGGCTCAAGCGAGTCTCCTGCCTCAGCCTCCCAAGTAGCTGGGACCACAGGCACCCACCACAACGCCCGGCCATTTTTTGGTTGCAGCCATCATTGTTGTTCGGCAGGTCCGGGCTGGGGATTCGAACCCGCCACCTTAGGTATATGTGGCTGGCGCCTTAGCTGATTGAGCCATAGGCGCCGAGCCAACTCAGTTTATTTTTATAGTGAAACATTAATATCTTTACTTCCAGCTGAGCAACAATCACTTCAGAGAACTCTCAGAATGATTCTATTTAACTAAAATATACTTTTGTTAACCATGTTAAAACGATGATGGTAATATACTATGTCATACACACCTACCCCTTTATTCTCAAAGTTACACAGTTCATAAGTTAGAGATCTCAACCCCTATGATCTGTTCATAGAGCCTCTTCTCATTATTACTCTATACTGCCTCCCTATACCAATGGACCAAGGCTATGACATTCATCTCAGCCTTCACCTTCTTTTGTAACAATAGGTATCACTTACTAAAAGTCTACTACAAGCAAAGTTTCCTTAGGTCCTACTCCTGAGCCTTAACAACTTACTACATCTGTGTCCCGTTAAGCGGGATCCAGAGTAAAGAGCTATTCATTCTTTTGTTCAAGGAAATGCTCTATGCCTCCCCAATTATAGACTCATTAGTTTGCTAAGCTGTTCACTTAAATATATGTCTGTTTTCTTCTTGAAAATTTGCAGGTATGGGTTTCTGAAGCTAATGTTATTAATAATAATTCTGCAAAACAGGCTGCACATATATCGGGTACAGTTAATTCTGCTACAGATTGGCATTATCTCCTCTTTATCAGCTGATGGAAAATGTACCTTTAATGGCTTTTTCGTACCTTTGATCCTGAGGAAAGAAATAATTTATTGTCTAAGTCAATATTGTCCAATAGCTATATTAGGTGAGCCATGCATATTATTTAATTTTTTTCTAGTTATCACATAAAAATAAAAAAGGTGAAATTAATTTTATTATATTATATTTAACTCAGTGCATCAACACTATTATTTTAACATATAATAAATATTTTAATTTGTTAGTAAGATGTTTCATATGTTTTAAAAATTAAGTCCTTGGAATCTAGCGTCAATCTATACTAACCCCATTTCAAGGACCCCAAAAGCCTCATGTAGCCAGTGGTTATCTTATTGACAGCGTAGTTCTAGAAAATAAAAAATGGATAATATCATCAGACTAATAAAATGTGGTATATATACCATGGAGTAATACCAAGCCATAAAATAAAAAAAAAAAAAATGGTGATCCAGTATCTTTTATAACAACCTGGATGGAACTGTAGACCATTCTTCTAAATGAAGTATCACCAGAATGAAAAAAACAAATGCCACAAGTACTCAAGACCATTTTGGAACCAGTCTATAACACATGCACATATGGAGGTAAAACTCAGTGGAAATGATAGAGGAGGGAGGGAGAGAGAAGGGAGGGGTGAGGTGAATTCACACCTAATGTGCGCAGGTTATATATTCTGCATGAAGGGCACACTCATAACATCAGCGTAAAATGTACAAATGCAAAGTATGTTAGCAAAATGTGTGCACCACTCTAATATTCTGAAATAAAAAATAAATTTAAAAAACAATTTCAACCTCATTATATGCTAACAAAATTACTTTGAAATCAAAATTAGACAAGGCCAGTAAGATGAGAGTAAATTGCAGGCTGATATGAACAGTAATGTAAAAAAAAAAAAAATACTGAGCAAAAATTTTGGCAAACTATATTCAGGCTCTATATGTAAAAATAGAAGGGAAGTCAAATTGTTATAATCTAGAAATTCAAGGCTGTTTTAACATTATAAAATAATCAGGAATGCCTCATTTTCTTGCATTTCATATATATTTTTTTACAACCTGGAGATCTGTGGCAACCCTTACGCTATTAGCCAATCTAGTGGTCCCTTATATACAAAAGCACGTCTTCCATTTGTGTCTCTGTGTCATATTTTGGTAATTTTTGCAACATTTCAAATGTTTTCATTATGTTATGATAATCTAGATCAGTGATCTTTGATGCTACAATTCTAATTGTTTGGTGGTGCTATGAACCGTGTCTGTATAAGGTGGCAGACGTAATCAATACATTCTGTGTGTGGTCTGACTGCTCCACTAGTTGACCATTCTCCCATCTCTCTCTGTCTCTCTTTAGACCAGGTATTCTCTGGGACACAACAATATTGAAATTAGGCCAAACAGCAATCCCACAATGGCTTCTAAGTGCTCAAAAGAGAGAGAAAATTACACATCTCACACCTTAAATTAAAATCTAAAAATAATCAAGCTTAGCAAAAAGGGCATGTGAAAAACAGAGAAACGTTGAGGTCTAAGGATTTGGTGCCAAACAATTAGCAAGGTTGTGAATGGAATTGAAGAGCTCTTGACAGAAATTAAAAGTGCTACTCCAGTGAATGAATAAATGATAAGAAAGCAAGCAGCCCAGTTGCAGATATGGAGAATGTCATAGAGATCTGCACAGAAGATGAAATCAGGCTCAGCGCCCAGAGCACAGTGGTTACGGCACCAGCCACATACACTGAGGCTGGTGGGTTCAAACCTGGCCTAGGCCTGCTAAAAATAATGACAACAACTGCAACGAAAAACAGGTGAACGTTGTGGTGGGTGCCTGTAGTCCCAGCTACTTGAGAGGCTGAGGCAAGAGAATCCCTAAGCCTAAGAGATTGAGGTTGCTGTGAGCTGTGAAGCCACAGCACTCCACTGAGGGCAACATAGTGAAACTCAAACAAACAAACAAAAAGATCAAATCAGCCCCAACATTTCCATAAGACAAACCTCGTCTAGGGCAAGGCCCCAGATTTCTTCAATTTTACAAAAGCTGAGTTGGAAAGGGCAGAAGAAAAGTTGAAAGCGAGTGGTAGTTGGTTCCTGAGGTTTAAGAATGAAAGCAGGTTCCATAACTAGAAAGTGCAGTGGAGAAGCAGCACACGCAGATAGATCTAGAAGCCACAGATATCTGAAGATGCAGCAGAGATAGTGGACAGAGGTGGCTTCACGGCACAACAGATTTTCTATCAAAGAACGTGGTTTCTTGAGATGGAATTTATTCCCAGGGAAGATGCGATGAACATCGCTGAAATGGCCACAAAGGATTTAGACTATTACGTAAATTTAGTTGACAAAGCAATGATAGGGTATGAGAGAACTGACTCAACTATTACAAGACTTTTCTGCTGTTGGTAAAAACGCTATCAAACAGTATCATACACTACGGAAAAGTCTTTCATTAAAAAGGAGTCGAAAATTTGGCAAGCTTCATTGTTGTCTTATTTTAAGGAAGTGCCACAACCACCCCAACACCCAGCAACCAGCATGCTGATCAGTCAGCCACAGTCAACATCTCAACACTGAGCTTTGACCCTCCACCAGCAAAAAGCTTATGATTCACTGAAGGCTCCATTGTTAGCATTTTTCAGCAATAAGGTTTTTTAATTAAAATATGTACATTTTAGGCATAACGCTAATGCAAACATAATAGACTACCATATAGTTTAAATATAACTTTATATGCACTGGGCTATCAAAATTTTCATATAATGTGCTCTCTCGTGATAGCCCATTTATTGTGATAAACCTGCAGTATCACCAAGCTACATCGGCATAAGAATTCACTACATCAAGAGATGGGAGAAAATACAGATCCAGGAAAGTCATTTCATAAAACTCAAAATTCATTCGCCAAAGAAAAGGGTACAAGGTCAGGTACAGTGGTTTGTGCCTAACATCCTAGCACTTTGGGAAGTGAAGGTGGGAGGATTCCTTGAGGCCGGGAGTTTGAGTCTGAACAACAGCCTCAACGAAAAACAGAAAAATTAGCCAAATGTGGTGGCATGAGTCTGTAGTTCCAGCTACTTGGGAGGCAGAGGCAGGAGGATCCTTGAGTTGAAGTGAGCTATGATCACACCACCACACTCTAGCCTGTAGGATGGAGTGAGACCCTGCAGTCCTTTTTGAATCAGAAATATACAGGGAAGTTTAACATCACATCCCTTTAGAGGTCCTAAAAAATAAAGCTAGCAAAAGTGACTGCCAGGAATTCCAACCACAAGAGTTCATCCAGTAATAGCTTTATATTTATTTATTTGCTTGTTTGTTTTTTATTGTGGGTTAATACCATAGTATATATAATTTGGTTACATTATTTGCATTTGTAAGGTAAAGTCCAAAGTCTGAGCTGTAGTTGAGTCCTTCATCCAGAAAATGTGCCATATAGCCCTACCTTGTATTCCTTAGGTAAGAACTTAGCAAACCCCTCATTACGTCCCCCCTTCTTGAACCGTTTATTAAGCCATTCACAGGCTGAGGGGCACTTGGGTTGTTTCCACATCTTTGCAATTGTTAACTGACCTTCTAAAATATTCACGTGCAAATGACTTTATGACAAAATGAACTTTTTTCTTTCAGGTAGATACCTAGTAATGGGATTGAAGACTTAAATGGGAAATCTACTTTTAATTCTTTGAAAATTCACCATCCGTCTTTCCAAAAGGGCTGTACTAGATTACAATCCTATCAACAGTGCATCAGAGCACCCCCCCGCCCTGCACCCATGCCAGTCTCTGCAGCGTTGGGATCTTGTCACTAGTGTTAGGTGACATCTCCAGGTAGTTTTGATTTGCATTTCTCTGGTGATTAGGGATGATGACAATTTTTTCATGTGTTTGTTGGCCATTCATCTGTCTTTTTGGGAAAGGATTCTGTTCCTGTCACTTGCTCATTGATTGATGGGGTTGTTTGCTCTTTTCTTGTTGATTTGCTGGAGTTCTTTGTATATTCTGGCCACTATCCCTTTGCCCAATCTGTAACATTAAAATATATTCTCCTATCCTGAAGGTTGTCTATTTACTTTGTTAATTGGGTCCTTAGCTGTGCAGAAACTTTTTAACTTGATCATGTCCCATTTATTTGTGTTGTTGCTAAAGTGGCCAATGGGGTCTTCTTCATAAATTCTTTCCCAAGGCGGATATCATTAAGTGGTTTTTTCCATGCTTTTCTCTAGTTCCTATAGTCCCATGGCAACATAGCCACTGTGCCTCTGTATGGTCACTACCAAAAACAACTTTCTTTTATCCTCTACTAGGTCAAAGTTATCATGACAATTTGTGGAGTCTGCTGTCCTGCTACCACCCTGGCAACCCCAGAAACCTAGCCTTGGACATCTGAGAAGCAGGCAGTCGTGATTGTTTTCATATCCAGTGAAAACACAGGCAGCCAGCACCTTGGAGGCCCAAGTGGGGGTGACAGACCCTGGGTGTCAGCAGCCACCTTGAAGAGTTCCTACCTCAGGCCTGCAACTGCTTCTGGGAAGATGAGCTGGCACCGAGGGTCGGCATGACCTTGGGCATTTCTTTGCAAGTTTCCTGAACACTTGATATTCAGCCCAATTCAACTCTCTTTTTCACTCTTTTTTTGGGCTACAGTATTCTCTTATCTGGCTTTGCTTTCTCTGATTATAGTTATTCTGTAGCCAACTGAGTGGGGAAAGAGGTAAGTGCAATACAATGAGACTTTTAGAGACACTCACATAACTTGCAGCACGTATTTACAAATGTTCTATTACATTAGTTATTGATAATCTTCCTGTGCCTAATTTGTTCTTTATCACAAGTATGTGTACCTGGGAGAAAGCAGTGTCTGCAGGTCTTGGCACTCACTGAGAATTTTTGGTATTTACTGGGGCTCTTGGAACATATCTCTATGAATACCAAGGGGCTAGTCTACCTTTCGTATGTATTTCTGAATGATAATCTTTTGTTATAAATGCTGTAAACATCTCTTGGTTCTTATACTGTGTTTTCCCTTTCTTTTTGGTGATTTTTATTCTTTTAAGACAGGACCTCACTCTGTTGTCTAGGCTAGAGTGCAATGGCATCATCATAGCTCATGGCATCACCTCAACTTTGGGGCTCAAATGATCCTTCTGCTTCAGCTTCTGAAGTAGCTGGGACTACAGGCATGCGTCACCATGCCTGGTTAATCTTTTCTTTTCTTTCTTTTTTTTTTTTTTTTGTAGAAACAAGGTCTCATCATGCTGCTTAGTCTGGTCAAACTTCTGCCACAAACTATCCTCCTACTTTAGCCTCCCAAAGTCATGGGACTGCAGTCACGAATAACCAGGCCTAGCCTTTTACAGGGTCTTTTTGATGTAATGAGGATTCTAATTTTAATGTCAAATTAAGTGATATTTTTCTTTGTGATTAGTCTTTTCTGAATCTTTTTTTGTCTTCAATTACCCCCAAAGTCTTAAAGCTTCATTTCTATATTATCTTCTAAATATTTTATACTCACTCATTTCACATTTAGAGCATTATTCTATCCAGAACTAATTTCTCTGTAGCATGTGAAACAGGTGTCCACCTTTTATTTTTCTTTTCCCATATGGATAACCTATTGTCCTAATACTTTTTACCAAAAAGAAAAACCTTTTCCCCTAACCTTTAATATCGGCTTCCCCATAAACTAAGTTTCATATATCTATGGATCTATCTGATTCTGGGCTTTCAAATCTGTCCAACGATCTATTTGTCTCAACCTGCTCCAGTATCAAATATCTTCATTACTACATCCTTATACTAAGTTTTATATTTGATAAATTATCCTACCAAATTCTTATTCACATATATATATATACTTTTTATATACAAATATACATATATACTTATGTGCTTATATATACACATATATATATACCTTTGTGTGTGTGTGTGTGTGTGTGTGTGTGTGTGACAGAGTGTCACTACCCTGAATGATGTGCTGTTATGGCTCACAGCAACCTCATAATCTTGGGCTTAAGAAATCCTCCTGCCTCAGCCTGCTGAGAAGCTGGGACTATAGGTGCCTGCCACAACATCCAGCTAGTTTTTTCTGTTTTTAGTAGATATGGGGTCTCACTCATGCTCATGCTGATTTCAAACCCCTGAGATCAAACGTTCTACCTCCCTGAGTAGAACCTGGCCTCTAATTCTTACTCGTATGTCTCCTGTAGTTCCTTCTGGTTTCTTGCCTTCTATAAAATGTTCTGTCAACACACCACTGCACCCCCAATTCACTCATATGCCCAAGCCTGTTGATATTTTTACTGGAATTGAAAGAAAAGAAATAAAACAAAATTTAATTAATGGGGGAAAATGGCTCCCAGCTAAGATCCACCATAGCTATTTATTCCCTAATGGGATAGGACTTTGAGAACTTTTTGATTCAGCCCATTCTTCCGTGACTAAGAACAGGTCTTTATAATGCACCCAGAATGCTGGTACAGAATTGAAAGAGAACAATCTAATAAAAATATAAAGAGATCTAATTTGAAAGTTAAAGGAATTCATAGTCAGCCCACGTTCAGCAATTTCTCTGTCTTCTGTCAGACTGATTGTATGCATGCATTATTTTAGTGTATATATCATTTGTCTTTTTAGAGGCAAGTTTTTTAAAGCAGATAACAATTTGCTCACTCCAAGTAAAAACTCTTCAGTACTTTTATTTTGCACTGCTATGTTTGATGCTTTTCAGTTTTTTGAGTATCTATGTAGGACACACATAGCAATGAATTCAGCATTTTATATTTAGCCATTTTTTGCCTGTAAGTAATCCTATCAGATGGACAGTGTTATCGCCATTTCATAGTTGTACAAACTGAACTTTGGAAAAGTTAAGGAAGCTGCCTAAGCACAGCTAGGAAATGACAAAACCTGGATTCAAACCTGTTTCTCTAACTTTAAAGTAAGTTGAATAAATGTACGTTAAAAGTATAAAAACGGTAGGTACTAGAACTCATATTTGAAAGAGACTGAGGCAGATACAGTGTAAGCGATTAAAGATGTACAATAATAATTGAGATTTCATTTTCCTGAATCATTCACTGTTGATAGCTCGAGTCTACACCACAGACTTCGCGTTCCCCACTCTGGAATTGCTCCATTCCGCGATGGCCAGATCTATGCACTGTTTCTCCTGCCAAGAACCTCAGCTAGTCCAAGGAGCTTCGAATACTGGCCTGTAACTATATTAAAACTCCTACAAATAACTGCTGAACAGACTGGCCCTTATATCATTCAAACCAGAAGTTCAATGGCAATGTGCCACGGCAATTTCTTTCTGATTTGGAAGCTATGAAATTTGCTCAAGCATCCTTTCCTTTTGAGAATAATAGTCAAAAACAAGACAAAAAACCCTCCTCTTTCTCTCTCTCTAACACACCCTGTACACACTTACATACAATTGAAATTGTTTTGTAATATTTGACTTAAAATGATTCTAATTATAGGAGAACTTCATCTACTTGCCCCAGTAAGAAAACAATTCAGTCTCATTTCTCCATTTTTGTACAAATTACTTAAAGCAAAATTTGTTTTTTAACCTGAAAATGCCAACTGATACATAACAGAATTTAAAAATTGTATGAACCTAATTATACAAACTACTTACATGTGAATTTTATCGTGCTGACGTTTTATCCCATGCATCCCACCTGTAAAGTCACTGCTACCTCCTTGGGTGTGCTTATTCTTCCCGATTCATTTTTTCTTCTATATTGGTAGCTTTTCATATGGAAAAGGTTTTAGTACCAGCTTACCAACTATTTAGGACTGTTTGTAATTAATTGTTAACAGATTCATAATAATAACATGTCTAACCCCTTCCTCCCCAGCTCCCGGAACAGCACATAATGAGTTTTTGGATTTGTCCCAAAGAGAGGAGGTTGCAGAATAATTTATTTTAATTCAATTAAGTTTCACATAATTCAATTCCTTTCAACAAACTTTTGTAGACATCTGTGCCCAATCCCATACTCCAGTAACATAGGTCTCGGAATCAATCGAATATTCTCTAAGCACCTTGTGTACACAAAAACTCTGCTGGGCACTCGGGCAAAGATGAAAATATTGAAGACACAAAGACACGGTCTCTACCTATCCAAATGACTAGGGGACAAGCTTTTATGAATCTAAAATCTGGCAGATTAGCTCTACATGGACAGACTCTCTACACTGAAAAAAGCTAGATTATAGATACTGCCAAAGGAACGTATGAAGATCCCATATTATATATTCCATAGTACATATCCAATATATAATCTCCCCTGATAAACAGCATTTCTATGAATTAAAAATTATTTTTGCCATCCTTATACTGATTCAATTAAATATCTATCCACAGTTTTAAAAAGATGAAAAAGGAACCAAAAGAGGAGAATTTGCCTTATACTTTAAAAATCATGCAAATGTTTTCTGATGATCAAAACTTAATATTTACAAAGTGTGTACAATATACTCCGTTCATGCATAATACTGCGTTTATTAACAGTGACATATTTATCTGGCCTTTCCCAGTTCTAGGAAAAAATTATGTCAATTTTCCCTCAGACTGCCTTCCTATTCTGTCACACAAATTATTTCATGAAACACGAATCCAAATGTTCTGTTCTCTTTCAATTTCCTTTCACCACAAATTCCAGAGTTTTGCACTCCATGGCTTTTCAATAACAATTCGGTCTTTTATACTAATGGCAAAAAAAAAAAAAAAATGAAATACTGCTGTGTTTAATCAAGCTAATTTTGACATATCTTCAATGGTGAAGATCCAGCCTCTGTGTTAAAGGGAAACTTTCAAAAACTTTAACAAATAATTATAATGATATGAAATGAATTTTTTTGACCGATGTCTTGGGATGCTTATTTCCATCAGGTTCTGCGATGTTTTTTGCTCCTTCCTGTTTATCAACAATCACTATAAATATAGAAAGCGCCACAGTGTAAAGATCTCTCCTTGGACAAACAAATATTTAGAACAAACATAAAGTATCTAGAAATGTAAGTTAATTACGACCCTATTTCTTCGATACCAAGTCTAAAGATCTAAGAAAAAAAATAAGAATTATATGGAAAAACACCAAATATACCTGCCACATACCTAAAAGCAAACAGCCTAACTCCCATCATTTGTTACCAAACTGTAAAGATCATGCGTACACAGGGGTGAGAAGTGGCAGGTGGACCACATCTAGGCAGTGCAAACCTCCAGAAGGCCCTGCCTTCATTTTCAGCCTCAGCTCATACGATTTTCCCTTATGTGGTTCGTGAACACACATAGCCCTGTCCTGCCTCCAAACAGTCAAACATTTACCAAGCACACTCTTACCTCCAGCTCTTCACTTGCCTAATCCACACCCCTCCCTTTTTGTCTCTGACATGGGTTACCTCCTTAGAGAAGTTTTTCCCTGACGAACGACCACATTTAAAGTAGATGCACTCCCCTACCCGCATTCTCTCTCCGAGTACTGTCTTCCTCTTTTTCTCATAAATGTTGTCACAATTTGCTGTGTGTGCGCACATGGAGATGTGCAAGTGTATATTTTATGAATAAATGAAGAGTGCACTTAATTTTTATTCATAACTTAGAGATACACAGAGATCTACACAGTTATTATTCCTTGACATTAATAAGAGAAATGACTGGTTGAATTCCTTAAAGCTGTATTAAGTTAGCTGAGAGAGAATGAACTGGGAATGATTGGTTTTTTTTTCATCATTATGTATGTTGCATATCACAGAAACATTTAGAACATTTGTTTACTAAGTAACTGAATATGCACAGTACGAGAGTTCCCAGAGTTTTATATTCACTGCTGTCAAGGGTACATTAATCTGTGACAAGAGATTTAATACAAATATTCTTCATTTCTCATTCTCTAAAAACACATGTTTCTTCTTGAGATATCTTCTACCATGTTTGATTAAATTCATCATGAAAAATATAGGTCATAATTTTTGTATTATTCTCAGCTGATCATAAGTTTTCCCTGATTTGAGCAAAAAACAGTATATTTGTAGTAGATAGTGGTGAATACTGGCTTAAGACACTGGGTGGAACTGCAGTTTATATGGATGGAAGTCAAGATGTAATAGAAGTCATGATATAATAGAAATTATGAAAAAATGTTTTAGAATTAATTAAACCTAGAATCAACTCCTGACTGGGCAAATTTTTAGGCTCTGTAAAAGTCGACTTCTCTTCTTCAGCCTAATAGGGATAATAATGCCTCTCATATTTTTTGTAAGGATTAGGTTGGGGAGACCAAATTGAGCAAATAGCATTAATTGTAACATGCTCATAGTGACTTCTTAATAAAGGGCAGAGACAGTAACACTAGTTGTTACTTTTCCCTATTAGACAACATGCTTAAACTTCCTAATTGATCATTTTCTTCCTTTTACTTTTCCTTCGACACCTGTTGCCTGATACTTTTGTTCCATCTCAGAAATGAGTATTTCTTCCT
Source organism: Galagoides demidoff (assembly GCA_963574575.1). Classification (NCBI taxonomy): domain Eukaryota; kingdom Metazoa; phylum Chordata; class Mammalia; order Primates; family Galagidae; genus Galagoides; species Galagoides demidoff. The sequence goes on along the minus strand of CAUYQV010162151.1, from coordinate 16,853 downwards.
TCACAAAGCTATTTTTTTACCTCAATTCCATATGTAACTTTTGTCATGCACTCTTAAAATTTCTTCTCTAAATAACCCCATTTTTATATAAAATTTTATTTAAATCCGATTTAAGACTCTTATTCTAAAAAGGTGTGATCCTCAAATGCATGTGGAATGAATTAGATACAAATAATTGTCTTTGAATCCAGGTATAGTTTTAAAACACCTGATTCGTCTAGTTTCCGTATCTACCTATAGAAGAGGCATTGCTAGAACTTACAGTTAGCCAGTGGTAAGGAAAAGTATATGGAAGGAGAGAAACAAGTTCTGTGTGGCTAGAAACATGCCTTGTAGTAAGTGGGATCTACCAAGGTGCGATTACTCGTCAGATGGGCCTTGATTTAGCACAGCCTTTCAAAAAGGAAGACTCCTGAAGCAAAGCGTGTAAACCAGGGCACCTAATGACAAGCTAACCAAAATATTTCTAGGGAGAAGACTTAGAATTATCCTAGTCCCAGTAGACATCTACCCTAAGACAACCAAGTCTGTCTTTCTTCAGAAATACAGTATTCATCAGAAGTAACGCCACTCATCTATCACGAACTCATCTTCAACAAAATTGCCAAGAATATACAGTGGGGAAAGGACAGTCTCTTCAATAAATGGTGCTGGGAAAACTGGATAGCCACATGCATAAAAATGAAACTTAGACCCTTATCTCTCATGATATAAAAACATCAAATTGAAATGGGTTAAAGACCTACATCTGAGACCTGAACCTATGAAATAGCTAAAAGAAAACATTGGGGAAATGCTGTAGGATTTGGTCTGGGCGAGGACTTCTAGAGTAATATGCCCAAAGAATAGACAAGCAAAGCAAAATTGGACAAATGGAATCGTACCAAGGTAACCCACTGCTGCTCAGCCAAGGGAACAATCAGCAAAGGGAAACGACAACCCAGAGAAGGGGAAATGTGGGTAAACCATCCGTCTGACAAGGAATAATAGTTAGAATAGAAAAGGAATATATATCCCCAGCAACTGAATCGGAAAAAAGTAAAGCAATCTGATTTAAAAACAGACAGGAGGCTTGGCGCCTGTGGCTCAATCAGCTAAGGCGCCAGCCACGTACACCTAAGGTGACGGGTTTGAATCCCCAGCCCAGCCCGCCAAACAACAATGATGGCTGCAACCAAAAAATGGCCGGGCGTTGTGGCAGGCGCCTGTGGTCCCAGCTACTTGGGAGGCAGAGGCAGGAGACTCGCTTGAGCCCAGGAGTTGGAGGTTGCTATGAGCAGTGAAGCCATGGCACTCTACCCAGGGGGATAGCTTGAGGCTCTGTCTCAAAAAAAAAACAAAAAAAAAAAAACAGACACGAGATTTGGGTAGACATTCTCAAAAGAAGAAATACAAAAGACCACAGGTTCATGAAAAAACACCCACTATCATTAGTCATCAGAGAAATGCAAATCAAAACTACAGTGAGATATCATCTCACCCCAGCTAAGATGATTTTTATCAAAGAAGATAGACGAATAAATACTGGAGAGGATGTGGAGTAAAGCAGAACCTCACGCACTGCTTGTGGGAATACAGATTAGTGCCACCATCATAGAGAATGGTATGAAACCATACCATTCTACATATCATAGAAACGGTATGGGGAACCACCATAGATTCCTCCAGAAATTAAAAATATAACTGCCATATGACCCAGCCATCTCACTGCTGAGTACACAACCAAAAGAAAGGAACTCAGTACGTCAAAAAGGTATCCACATTCCCATGTTTATTGCAGCACTATTTTGAGTAGCCAAGATTTGGAATCAACCTAAGTGTCCATCAACAAATAAATGGATAAAGAAATTGTGATACCTACACATAATGGTAGCCATTTAAAAAGATTGAAATCCTGCAATTTGCAACATGGATGGAAACATTTTACTTACTTTATATTAAGTAAAATAAGCCAAGCACAGAAAGACAAATCTCACGTGTTCTCATATCTGAGAACTGAGTATCTAGAAGAATGGACCTGGTGGAGACAGAAAGTGGAAGGATGGAACTCAGTGGCTGGGAAGTGTAGTGGTGAGGGGTGGGGATAAAGGGTAGGTGGTTAATGGGTGTAAAAACATAATCAGTACGATTGATAGAATGAACAGTATATGATAGCACAACAAAGTGACTCTAATTGGCTATAAGTTAGGGTATGCTTTAACGCAATCAGAAGAGGGGATTGGAATGTTTCAAAAACAAAGAAATCATAAATGCCAGAGGTGACAGATAGCGCAATTACACTGATTTGATTAATTCACATTGTGTGCCTGTAGAAAACATTACATCTACTGTAATGCAACTATTATACACTCCTAAGAATCAGAAATATTAAAAAATTGTGAAAAAGGAAACAGCATTTATAAAGGCTCAGGTCATCAGTTCTTAAGAGAGAAGGAGAGAGCAAAATCCACTTGCTATTGTTGATTATTTTCTGTCCCTTAAATTATATCATTATGACAGGAGAGACTGGGTACATGCACAACCAGGAGGGATCATTCTTCACATAAGATGCTGAACAGTCCCTACCTGACAACATGGATTACCTTTATGTCAGCCCAGTTTCAAATTAACAGACTGTAAAGCATGTAAATCCGATTTGGATACAAACTGCAAACATGATATTCTCTCTGGGACAATCACTTCATATAAAATGTGCTGATACTATTCAATCTCGGTGCCTTGATTAAATCTGTCATATCCCAAGGATGTTTATCAAATAAAAGGAATAATGGTTGCGGACACTGGCTCACACTTGTGATCCTAGCCCTTTGAGGGGTTGAGGCAGGAGGATTGCTGAGGTCAGGAGTTTGAGGCCACCCTGGGCAACACCAAGAACTGTCCCTTTAAAAAGTAGAAAAATTATTCGGATCTGGTGCTGCGCACTGTTATATCAGGCACTCAGGAGGCTGAGGCGGGAGGATCCCTCGAGCTCAGCCACTTGAGGTTGCAGTGAGTTATGATCACAATATTCTACTGTAGCCCGGGTGACAGAACAAGACCTTGTGTAAAAAATAAAAAAGGCAAAGACAAGAAAAAAGGTAATGAAGGCTCCAGCTAAAATTCTGAAAGACCTGCTCTATCCACAAAGATCACTTTGCTGTGGTTACTATTAAAGTAAACATTCTGTCTTATATTCAGAAAATAATGCCTACCATCTCAGATACACAAAAATCTCTGAATCAGCATGCTCACATGCCTTTTTGTAGTGTGGCTACAGAGCTGTTTTATTTTCCCTGATAAGTCCTAAGTCAGCTGTAACTCATTAAGGAAGTTGTTTGAGCCAAATTCAATTTTCCAGAAACGCCTCATCATCTGACCTAAAGGAACTCAGCTTCAGGGAGACATTCAGAAACGACTAGCTAGTTCTTAAGCATTACTCTCTCATCTTGCGTAATCCTCCAATAAACATACCATACACCTTATATTCTGCAGAATGAAACTAATGTCTACTAACCCATTATTGCTTAAATGAACTTTTTGTGTATTGAACCATTACAGAATCATCTTTCTGAAATATGGTTTTAACTTTGTAATTTGCCTCCATCTGAAGCCCTAATATGCCATGATACTTGGCTGAAATTAATAGGTACTGAGGAAAGGCTATTCTTTTTATATTTCAACATCTGTGGAGAAACCCGATGTTGCTAGGGATTCATAAGAGAGTCACTGAGAAGATGCTTAATGTATGAAGCGAGAGACGGCTGTGGAAGGAGCACTGCCTTCACCAACCGTCCTACAGGAGCCAACGTGAGGGCTGAAATGGACCATGGAGGCTATTTACGCTCTGTGCTCCCAGGAAGCCAAACGTTCCCCTGAATTGCTTCAAATGTTGCCAGGTCCAAAGGTGGAGGAAGAGAAGTAAATGGCGAGGGCTCTAGCTCCTCAACCCTGGCTTGAACCGTGGCAGTTCATTATAGTCACCAGTTTTGCTGTAGTTATTTCTCGTACAAGTTACACATCCATACACTGGACAGAAACTGTCAGATTATTTTTCATATCATGGATTTAAATTTGGGACCTCAGCTGAAGTAACTGTATGGTTGCACAGCCTAGCCATTGACAATTCACTCTTGGAAGTTGCCACCTTTTTTTTCTGGGTAGCAATGTTTCTCTAGCTATGTTAATAGATGATTGAGCATATACATATGCATATATACTTATATTTTATTCTTATTGTGTAAAAATCTAGAGGAAATAGGAAGTCCAGTGCTGATACCAATAAGTATATTTATATGCTTACTATGAGTATAAATCAAGTATAATTATAAATGTACAGTAGGGATGTAGAAAGAGTGAGCTTTCACTTTAGTGAAACACTCCAACAGATGGGTTTCAATAGGATAGAAAAAATAAAAAAGAACATACATGAAATTGTGATGAGATATTGTTGAATACTGTGTTTAAACAGCAAGATATAATTAGAGAATGATGTATTTTAGCCTTCTTGGAAGGGAAATTCTCACATTGCTAATGGTAAATCTATTATTCATTTTCTTTTTCCTTTGAAAATAAAAGTTGTCTTTATAAGTTATCAATTGTGCGATAGTGTAACACTTTGTTTCTAAGAATTAAAATAATTAAAAATTACAGACATGGTCCAATCTCCTGAGTCAATAACAAAATGAATCTATGTACTCAATTTTGATATGAGGACAATTAATGACACAGTGGGGCTGGGGGAAAGGAAGAGCAGAGAGAGGGAAGGAGGGAGACGGGTGGGGTCTTGGTGTATGCCACACATTTGGGGGGCAAAACACAATTATAAGAGGGACTTTACCTAACAAACGCAATCAGTGTAACCTGGTTTCTGTACCCTCAATGAATCCCCAACAATAAAAAAAAAAAAAAAAAAAAGAAATCTGAAGCCCCCAAAGTTAAAGAGACTAACTTTAGGGTTAGGGTTAGGGTTAGGGTTCATTCAGCTGAGTGTACAGTAGCAAGTGACAGTGGTCTTTATTTATAGAATCATGTATTTCTGATGTGTATTAGCAATGGTTCCCAGGGAAAAAGAACAAGATGTTGAGTGTGTGTGTCTGTGTGTAGTTACCTATTTGTCATCCATCTATCTACCTATAGAGATCTTCATTTTAAGAACTGTCTAACACAATAGTGGGTGCTGGCAACTCTGAAATCTACAGGCCTGTACAGAGGGCTGGTTACCCACAGAAGAGCTAATGTTGCAGGTCATACTTGAAGGCACTCTGGAGGTAGAATTCCTCTTAGGCAGACTTCAGACTTTTTCTCTTAAGGCCTTTAACTAATTAGAAGTGTCCCATCCTCATAATGGAGGGTAATCTGCTTCATTCAAAGTCTGCATCAAAATGTTAAACCATCCTAAAAGATACCTTTGCAGCAACGGCTATAACGGTGTTCGGCCCAATATCTGCGTATCATGGCAAAGCCAAATGGGCATATGATATTAACCGTCAAATGGTGTTGAAAGACTCAATTTAGAAAGAAAAAAAAAAACAACTAGATACGATTAACATGCTACAACCATCCAAATGTTAAAATTAAATCCATGCTTTGTAGGTAGGTTCTTTTGCTTTATATAGACAAGGTTCAGTATGGAACAGGGAAAAGTAAGTTATCTTAGTGGCAAAATTAATTTTACTTATTTTTCTTCTCAGCATAAAATGCACTCTCTGAGGTTGGTTTTCACTGACGATGCATTTTTTATTTCCATGTTATGCATATTTAGTCTTCCAGAATGTAGTTTTACCTTATCTAAAAACACAAGTTTCTAACAAGCTCCAGAGAATTTCCAATAGGGCAAAAGGTGGTCAGTGGAACAGACCGCACTGTTACAATGCGCTAATTTATTACTGTAGCCTTCATCTGAGAATGTGTGCTTAATGATCTAGGAAAATGTTGCACGTATCCAAGCATAAGAACGATAATTTACTGGCAGGCAAGTTTCATGCTACCATATTAATCCTAAGACAAATGGTTCCAACATGCGAGTGGAAAAACAAAAAAGACAGGTGGAGAACGTTAATTAGAAAGAAATGGAAATTTTATTTTACATCACAAAGTACGCGTCATGGTTTTGATCATATAAAACTCAAAGAGTATTGTAACTTGAAAGGGATCTCAGGATATTTCTGGTCTCTGCTCCTCATATCCTGGATGAACAAACTGTTGCCCTTAACAAAGGTTAAACAACTTGTTAAGCATAGAATCCTATCAGAAATCTTGCCGCCTTCTCTTTTTCCACGAACTAGGTGGCTTCTCAGTAGAGAAATTTCTCAGTTCATGATTATGTCAAATCAAGTGTCTATTACCTGGTATAAATCCTGCAATTTGACTGTTTATTAATTAACTGTAGAAAAAGAACTTTCATGTATTTTCATGATAACCATTTTTCTATCATCGAAGGAGTGTGGAATGTTTCTTAGAGAAACACGCAGCATATCACGAAACAGTGGTAAGCAAAGTTCAGGGATATAGGAGCACAGTGATTTGCAAACAGGTAAAGTGTAAGAGATTATTTACTGGGCAAGATACTAATAGTCTAGTTTTTTGAGTACTATAATGAAAAATACCATTTAAGTTTTATTTAAAGTATGCTGATGATAAATGTGTAACTATATTGTCTAATTCCCTTAAAAAAAAACTATCTGAGTCTGAATCAAAATAAGTCCTTATAAATACTCGATGGAGGCCAGACACTGTGGCTTATGCCTATAGTCCTAGAGCTTTGGGAGGCTGGGATGGGAGGATCACTTGAGACCAGGAGTTCAAGAGCAGCCTGAGCAAGGCAAGACCTGTCTCTACAAAAAAAATAGAAAAATTAACGAGACATGGTACTGTGTGCCTGTATTCCTAGCTGCTCAGGAGTTGAGGCAGGAGAAACTCTTGAGCCCAGGAGCAGGAGGGTACAGTGAGCTCTCATGACTGATGATGCCTCTACATTCTAGTCTGGGCAACAGAACAAGACCCTGTCCCCCTCCAAAAATTAAAAAAAAAAAATACTTCATGGAGCAAAGAGGTTTATTTTCCTTTATCTAAGAAAAATTATAATTATTATAATACCCTTTCATTATCAAAAACCAAGTATAATTTTTAATATATCTGGAAAACAAAATAAATTGAAAATGTAGTTGTTAAATTTCATTTTTTTTTTTTTTTTAGTGGCATCATTCACAATCAAAGTTAATAGCTCAAGATTAACTCTGTGGCCTTGGTCTTACATCTCTTTGCTTCTGCTCCATTTTTGCACCCACCAAACGTCTGTGTAGTAGGAGATGAGAGCGAGACACTGTATTCACATCCCCCCTTCCCCAATACACAACGTGAGGAGAGATCTGTGATAAAAGAAATATAGGTATGTCGTCAAAGGCTGATGATTTTCTCCTCTACTTTCCAAAGGTGGCCCTTAGATTTGTGCCTGCTTTCACTCTTAAAGGCCGGAAAGCTCCCTCCTGAGATAAGAAAAGGCTTGTAGACAAGAAGAATACTAACTACCCCTTAGAAAGAGAGACCTTCTTCAGAAGTTGGCTATATAGTATATTCTAAGAAGGGTCAGGTTATACAAGCACATTTTATGGTGGAAATATAGAAATACTGGTTATCATAGTGGAATGTTTGAAGACTATCCTTTTCTTATGGCTCTAAAAACATAAGAACAAAGGAAACGGGCAGGATGAATAGACACAAAATTGGGGGTAAATTTTGTTCACTTTTACTGCTCAATTTACAAGATAAAAGGTGACACACAAATGCAAGTGTGAGCTTCTTTAATTATCTACTTTCCATTAACATTCTGCAAAGCAAATCCATCCATGGGGGCTAGAGAGAAAAGCTCAGTTATGCATCCAGACAGGTTTTTCTTTCTTGTATCTCATCTGCCTCTTGGTCCTGGTTAAACTGTTAAAATGTCTGACTCTGCGTTTTTCAGCATCGAATCATAACAGAACAAAAGACACTACCACTACCAGAAGGCTTCTTTCCTGGTGTCGCACCAGTCCTGGCCTTGTGATGTCGCTGGCCACATTTACTTATCACTTAAACACAGATGCCTGATGCAGGTCACGGTATGGGAATAATCTTTCTCTAAAAGATTGTTACCACTATAATAATCTAGAATTTCAGATTTTAAAAAAAGGGAAGCCCAAGTTAAATGGATCATTTAGACCATTCTGCTAAAATGTACAATCAACAGAAATAGAACTTAGTTCTCAGAACTTCCAAGAGAAAATTTCCAGGATATAAATCAAGAACTAGATTCAAAATATGGCTAATATTTACTGATAAGCCACCATCCCACAACTCAAACCACATTCATACGCTGTTTCTCAGGCATGTGGGAAAATCTGAGCATAAACAGGAGTAACGTACAGCTTAGGCGACACGGACACTGAATATCCATCTAAAAAAAATGAGATGAAAATTCTTCCATAAATACACAAATAGAAAGATGATAGAAACATAACATCCTGCAAATAAAAGTTTATGTTTTTGTGTGATATTTATTTTAGATGTAAACCACATGTCAGAGACATTAAATGAATTTATCACCATTCTGCCCTTCGTGTTTCCTATCACATTTGTTAAACAGCTAATAAAATACACAGCACGAATGTTCATCTGTGCACAATACAGAGGACGTATCAGATAATCCCACCCATCCTAAAATGACTGTAAGTAGTATTCTATAAGTGATGATTCACTCACCCCTCAAACCCGCTCCCTGTGAATGTGGGTTCTATGTGAGAGGGACAAGGCAGAGGGGTCAGTACCTGAAAACAACTTTGGTGAAAGACTGGTAATTCTTAAGTCTCATTAGTGGACACATAGGGATTAATTTCATTAATTTTTCTACCTGTGAAAATGTTGTTCTAAATTTTGAAAAGATAAAAGGATCACTCACTGTGCTGAATCCATCTTTGTATTCATCTGAGATAGATTTCTTTGCCCATTCAACCACACATAGATGATAGCTTAGTGTTAGATACATCTTGAATTTCTAGTCCTTCTCTCTAACCTTTCTCCACAGTCTGTTTCCTTTCTAAACTCAAAATATTTTCTTTGATTCATCCTCCGTTCTTTTGTGTAAACACAGATATTTATGCAGGTGCCTACACTCCACCTTAAAAGCAATCTCAGCCAAAAATGACTGAGCAACAGAAATCTTGAGATGACTCACTCCTTCTTGTCCTTTGCTTAGAAGAGGGTTGACCTCATGAGCTACTTGACATCTGCCCCTCCCTGCTACATAGTGACGCTTGAAGATAATTCACACACTCAATGTTTCATTTTCTCACTTACTCAACAAATATTTGTAGAGTATGAAGTAAATACTAGCACTGTGTTACACAGGAAGAGTCAGGTACACAAAGAAAACTAGGATACAACCTCTTGCTTTACCATAAAAAACTGGGTAGCAAGTCAATAGCAGGGGTGCTTCTTGAGAATTCTTAAAGTAGAGAAGAGGTGCATCTAAGCTATTCGGATGAACTTGCATGTCAGATAGGAAACATGCTTTGCAAAAGACAAAGGAAAAAAAAAAAGGAATACAATGGAGAGAATGAAAGGAGGCCTCTAGGTGTAAACCTATATAGCACGGCCCACGGAGAAGCACAGAGCAGAGGAACAAGGTGGTGGTATTCAAAGAAGCACAGCAGTTCAGTTTTATTATAACACAACAAAGTAGGGGGCTTAGGATGACTGGAGAGGAGGCAGCTGAACTAGCAGGGGCGAGGTAACAGAGGGCCTCACATCACATTGTAAGGATCTTGCACTTTATCCTGCAGGTAATTAGAAGCCAAGTGTTTAAACAGTAAATGATGTGGTCAGATTTCTATTCTAGAGAGATCACAGTGACCACTCGATCAGGGTTGATTTCAAAGGAATATCAGTTGAGGCACTGTTACCTTACTCCAAATGAGAGATCATAGGGGTCTAATGTAGGGCAGTGAAAAATGAGGATGATGAAAGGGTAGGAATTGTTTATAAAATTAGTTCATAAATTAAATAGTGTTTAATAGTTAATTAGATGTGGAAAATATGGTAAATGTGCAGCCAGGGCAAAGTCAAGGATTACTCACAGTGTTTTTAGCTTAGTTGACCAGATAGGTGGTCACATTAGCAACTGATTAAAATAACACTGAAAAGATATTTAATTGTACAGATGAGTTGATCTTGGGATATTTTCTTCCAATTGCTATGTGTAATCAATGAAGTAACACCTAAAGTTCTTAGTACTGAGTCTGGCATACAGTAAATATTCCATGCATGCCACCGATGACTTAGGCACTTATGGTAAATGAGGGTGGAGATGACTGATAGGCAGTGGGTGCAAAAATTCTGAAAAGGTAGAAGGGAAAAAAAATTAAAGACTCCACATCACATTTGATAGTACGATCCTGAACATGCAAAACCAAGAAGAGCACGCAGGGTGATAGCACCAACAAAAATTAGTAAAACCATAACCAAACAACAGGCAACGTTTTGGATCTATGGCAAACACCAATTCTGGGATAAGCAGAGAGAAGGCAGCAGAAAGCTTATGGAAGAGGATACATTTTATAGACTACAAGGACGTAATATTATAAAAGTTCAAAACACATTCCAGTAAGACAGGAACTGAAAAAATTATTCCTTCTATACTGCAAAGAAAAGGATGATAATGAGTTGAAGAAGAAGAGTAACAATGAAATGACGGTGACGGATACCAGAATATGACAATTTTTCCAAAAATGGAAGGTTAATAACCAAGGGTGATTAGGCTATTACCAAAATTTCCAAAACTTATCATAAAAGAGGCGAGAACAAAGAGGGCAGGGAGAAAGAGAATCCAGGAATATATTCTGTCCGTGAGGTAGCTATTACGGCTGAGAAAGGCTTGGGTATATTTACCAAAGAACAACAGGAAGCATCTACAATATGAGGCCAGGCCACCAGATGTAGAACAGAACACAATAATGTGAGTTTTTCACATTTGATTACTAGAAATGTACGAAGTACAGCCACGGTCATATTAAACCACCAATTTGTATTAATTTCACTATCAAGTACTTAAGCTATATAGTGATCAAAACTATTACTAACATGGATATGAACTAATTTCTTTGAAAAATAATAAACCAGGATTTAAAAGGCAAATATTACTAAATCTATTCACAAACTTCCTTATCTAGCCTTGAATGACTATCTGCACACAGTCAAACCAAGTTGACCTTAGAGGTTGACCTCGTTTTCAACTGAAGTAGCTACATTCTTTGAAGTCAATTTTGGACTTGATTGTTTAAAAGCAAACTTTGAAAATTTTTAAATAAAGGGTTATATTTCCATAATATTAAAATCACTTTGTACTAAACTGTCAGTACAGGGTAAGTTTTCTTTCTTCCATATTGATTACAGAAATACGTATACAATATACACTTTCGTTTATATAATGACATGTAATTAAAGTCTAGAGTAAAACTTTGTCCCCAACTAAACCTTTAAAACTAAAACATTAACTTTGTTTTACTAGTGGGGTTTTTCACTTTTCAGACAGAGTATTACAGCAGAGGGGAGCCAAAAGATGAATCAATGTCTATCCTATATTAAAACAGATGTTTTTGCCATCTAGTTTTTTCATTACTCATAGAACAGAAGGCTCCATTAGATTCACTCCCTCAAGCCCCGCATTTCAAGGAACTGAAATATTTTTTCCTCTGTGAGGAATGTCATCGCAAATTATGTATTTAATAATATTCTCCAAATGTTATCTTACTTTGCTTTCTAGAGGGAACAAAGGGCAATCAATGGAAAAGTAAATTATCCCAAAGAATACCAAGATAAGCATTTGCTAGAAAGGTACAGAAAAGCACTCGGAGATGAGATTTATAACTTGGCAGACAAGACACCTGAACATGACGTTTTTAAAAGACAGTGATTCAGTGCCGCAAGTTTATAAGCAACATTATTAATGCCTCCAAATGAAAATAACGAAGACCCTGCAATGACACAGTAGCCTATATTCCTCATGTTACAACACTGTCTGCTAAATTTCCTACAGGGAGTGCTTAAGATTGAATTATCAAACAGTAACTTCTAGGTAAAAATCATACTGGGAAATGATACACCCATCGTTTTCTTTTTTTTTTTATGCAGACAATATGTCTAAAATATTGTATCAACTTACATATTACAAATCTCCACATTTAATCAACTGGGAAATGCACATTTCCTTGTTTTTTTAACTGCTACACTAATCTTCTCCATCTCAATGAAGTAAGACAGCCAAATTAAACATTTTTAAAGCCATAGTCATATATTTAGGTTTGAAACTAAAATTATTCCTATCTTAGAAAAGCAAAAGTCTAATTAATTATAATTTAGGGTTGACATTTTCCATACTGTGCTGTAATACTTCTTTTAAGCACTAAAAGAAAATTCTAACTTACTTCACCTGTTTTTGTCACGTCACTGAATCATTTCCATTGAGTTAAACCCAATTCACTGTACACAAAATAGGGATGTGGCCTAACGGGCACCATGGAAGGGTATACGGCACACCACCTGGGTGTGGGACACAACCACAACAGGGACCTTACCTAGCAAGTGGAAACTTTGTAACCTAACTACCTGTATCCTCATATTCATCTGAAAAAAGAGATCAAATGCATAATTGAAGAATTTGGCTTAAACCAATTGATCCCTTTTACTCTTTCAAATATTGATGGAACATGATTTATGGTAGATATCTGTAAACCAATACTTAGAAATGGTTCATTTCCCTATTTCAGTTCTAAAAGAGAAGTTGGTTCTCTTCATGAGCTTTTCCCAAATCCTTGTATAAATCTTACAAATTAGGAATTCTATCGGAGAAATATAAAAAGCGCTCATATTCAAAAGTTTCCTATGAAAACTACATTGCAGACCATTCGTTAACTATGGTAAATAAAAATGATAATAACAATAACTTTTTGCTAGGGCTAAACCCAAAAGAAAATGGTAAAATAACTACTTGCTGATTAAAATGGTAAATTAAATTTATGCCTGGATGAATTGACGGGTAGGCTAATAAAGGAAAGTATCCAAGATGTTCTTTCCTTGTTTTATAAAGCTTAGTTGTAAATGGCATCTTTTGGGTGTGACCGTAATACAGACAAATTAGCATTTTTTAAGTTTCAGTGCTCAAATCTAAAAAATTCTAAGATCATTTTTCTTCATACCAAAGAAAAAAAAGGAGGAAGGAGGAGGAGGAAGGACATAAAAATCTCTTGTGATTTAGAAAGCAAGAACACAAAAAAGAGGGCACCATGGCATCAACACAACTGTCTATCTGTTTATAAAAGAATATATTCATCACATCTTAGGGCCTATACCTAAACATTTCATAATTGTATTGTAAAAAAATTGAAATAAAAATAACATAAAATGGATAAAAAGATATTACAATTATATGACATTACCTATGCAAACATATACCTACGAGTACGAGTACACTAATACCAGCAACTTCAAATACCAGATGAATAGATGGAAAAACTCAGACTTTTCTGAATAATGATGTAACGCCTGGTTATAAATAAGGTGAATCTCCTCACCCTATTAACTTAATGTTAATATCCAATGAAATTCCCAAGTGTATAAATATACCCTCATATTTTCAGTATTTTGCTTTTATTTTTTAAAACTTTCTTAAAATTCTTAATGACTTTTCAAGATTATTAATAGTGCTGAACGTATTAATCCATACAACAAAGCCTACTGTGAACATAAATTCTGGCAATACGCTAACTTCTAGGGTTTAATTCATATTTTTTACAGTTTAAGTCAGATAGGGAAGAACTTACAGTCTAACCTTTCTATGCCCCCTTTTCATTGATTCCATAAATGGCCATTATGAAAAAACTGCAAAAATGGAAACACTGGCCATCATAATTAAAGGTCATGTTGACAGTTACCACAATCTATGTGTACTTAAAGATCAATACATGACCAACAGTCTGTCTGGCTCTCCTCTTTGAGGATTGTTATTTGATTCAACTACTTGCAAAGCCTACGTCTTAGTCCATTTTGTATTGCTGTAAAGGAACACCTGCGACAGGGTTATTTATAAAGAAAAATGAGATTTTCTTGACTCATGATCTTGACGTCTGGAAAAGTTCAAGACTGGGCCTCTAGTGACAGCCTCAGGCTAATTCTGCTCCTGGTGGAAGAAGAGGGCAGTCTTGTGTGCCCTGATCACATGGTGAGCAAAGAAGCCAGGGACTTGGGGGAACTCAGGTCGTTTTTAATAACCAGCACTTGTGAGACCACTAGAGGGAGAACTCACTCTCCCTTGAGGGAGGACATCAATCCACCCTTGTGACTCAAACTTACCTCCCAGTAGGCCCCCACCTCCAACACTTGGATCAAATTCCATCAAGGTCTGGGGGACAAACATCCAAACTATAGCAGCCTATCACTATTTTTACTTATTCCACTTAGACATGCCCTTGATAAAAACACAAAAACCTGGCCAAAAAGACAAGAGGATTCCCAACCCTATTCCTCAATTCCGCATTCCCCAATATAGACATTTCAGGCAGTCCTAGAGCAAACCTAGCAGTCTCTGAATTTAAAGGTTGTTTCCTACGGGCCATTATCATGCTAATCAACCATTTTTAACTGTAACTTTGATAAGCAAACAAAAAACATTCACCCACAAGTCCAGAAAAATCCTTTTTGTGGGTTCATCTTTTTCTCACCCTTAGCTAGAAGTCACAGTTTTAAGACGGATCTTGCCCAAGACCTATTGTTCTGAGTTGCTGTATTCTCTAGAAGATTCATTGAATTATAGTTGTCCAATACTCAAAAACAAATTTTGGTGGCTAGGATCTTTGAGCACTTGATCCTCTCTGTTACATTTTAAACATATTATTGTCACCATCATATTTATTATCTACATGCAATATGGTGGCTTTCTCTGGTCCACTTGTGCTGTTTGCAGTAGATATTGTTTTCTTAAGTGACACTTGTTGGTAACATTACTGGAGCATTGGCCATGCTGCCTAAGGTCCATTTATTTTGGAAATAAACTTTTGACGGGTAAGACATTAAATCATTAAATCAATTAACCAGATATTTATTAGGATGGAAAAAGATACAACAGTAATATTTGTGAAAATGTTATGTTCTTATATGAAGCCATTCAACATTTTAGTAAAGCTCTCTCAGTAGTAACAAAACCATGTTCATTCTAGCAAAGGCATGATTTCTCAACTTTAAGCATATTCAACGCGAACTAAACATTAACACACTGAAAACCCTAGACTTGGCTCTACGCAAGTCTATGAAAACTATTTCTTTCCCTCAACCATTTCAACTTTCTCTCCTTTGAACTATCCTCATCCCTTAGATCACAGCCATCGGCAACAGAAGCACACATGCCACTTCTCTGCTGCGTCTCAGGCCATCTACGGTTAAAATGGTTCTGAATGAATCATCCCCATGAATCATCTGTTTACATTTATTAAGATAACAGAGAACAAATGATAACAAAAAGCGTATTAGCTAAATGATAAATATGCTACCAGAAGCTGCATAAGATATGAATGAGATGTCAGGAAGGAAATATGGGACGATGTCTTACCCGTCAAAAGTTATTTCCAAAATAAATGGACGTTAGGCAGCATGGCCAATGCTTTCATTTTGGCTGTCTTAATGATCAAAGCAAATCATTGCATGATGGATTCAGCTGTTTCAATCACAATGAGGGCCAAAATGAATGGATTAGATGTTCAGCTGTCCTGATCATCCAAAGGAAATAGATATGGCCTCAGAGTAAAAAAAAAAAAAAAAAAAAATGCTGTGATCTGGTGATAGCTGAAAGTGACTAAAATTATACCTTCATATGGAACAAAAAGTAAGACAGTCCATGGACTACAGCTAGTCTACCACTTATACTCATCCTCTACCAATTATATGAATCTGGATTTCATAATTGGGACAAAAGTAATGGTTTTTTTAAAAATATCACTAATACTCACTGAAACTTCAATTAAGTTCCATAATTAGGTTAGGTGTTTCATAGGTTTTAATTCATTCATTCATCACAAAACTAAGATGAATACTATTTTAACCCAAATTTTAAAGGCGAGGAAACCAAGGCAACAGATCACATTTGTAGCAGGCCATATACCTAAAAACTGTACAAGGTTATGTAGCTGGTAATCGACTCATTCTACTTTCAAATTCTAATCCCGTCATAGTAACATCAAAACACTTAGTTGAAATGAATATTACACCATAAATTAATATGGAGAATCAATTTCTATTTACATTGATGCAAAATAACAAAAATAAGCCTTTTAATTCTAATAATTAAATTATTAAAAGTAAACTGTATGTTGTAGTTTATTATTTATAAAGCAAACAATGGAATGTTGTACGTTAATAAAATAATATACACTAACAACACACAATCTCAAATTATCTAGGAAAATGAGGAATCAGATAATAGATCAAACCAAATCATTGATTAAACTAAATTCTATTCAACTCTCGATTATCAGAGCGTCCGTAAACTACGAAGACATACAGGAAACCAGGTATTCACTCATTTCCCCAGAAGGCCTTGAAATTAGACAGCTTGTTACTGCTGCATCCTTTGGGCTTAAAGGAGATTCAGTAAAGTGTTGGGGCTGGGTCTCTTGGGAAACATAAAGAAACTCCTTCCATCCACAATCAGAACAAGGACAAGGTCTCTGCAGTGTGCTGTCCGGGATTAATCAGCAAGGCAGTTATAATGCCCAGAATATTGACAGTTGACTCGACCCAATTACCTGATTTTGACCATAAATGAAGTGGAAGTAACGATGGGGGAATAATTTATG
>CAUYQV010162150.1:0-26458 GCA_963574575.1 Galagoides demidoff | reverse complement strand
TAAAGAGAACTATGAAACTCTAAGAAAAGAAATAGCTGAAAATGTTAACAAATGGAAAAACATACCATGCTCATGACTGGGAAGAATCAACATTGTTAAAATGTCCATACTACCCAAAGCAATATATAATTTTAATGCAATACCTAATAAAGCTCCACTGTCATACTTTAAAGATCTTGAAACAATAATACTTCATTTTATATGGAATCATAAAAAACCTAGAATAGCCAAGACATTACTCAGAAATAAAAGCAAAGCAGGAGGAATCATGCTACCAGACCTCAGACTATACTATAAATCAATAGTGATCAAAACAGTATGGTTTTGGTACAAAAACAGAGAAGTAGATGTATAGAACAGAATAGAAAACCAAGAGATGAACCCAGCTTCTTACTGTTATCTAAGGTTTGACAAGCCAATTAAAAGCATTGAGTGGGGAAAAGATTCCCTATTCAACAAATGTTGCTGGGCAAACTGGGGGGCGACCTGTAGAAGACTGAAACTGGACCCACACCTTTCACCATTAACTAAGATAGACTCTCACTGGATTAAAGATTTAAACTTAAGACATGAAACTATAAAAATACTTGAAGAAATTGGCCTGGGCGAAAATTTTATGAGGAGGCCCCTGGGGCACTGGGACCTGATCAAACTGAAAAGCTTCTGCACAGCCAAGAACACAGTAAGTAAAGCAAGCAAATAGCCCTCAGAATGGGAGAAGATATTTTCAGGTTATGTCTCTGACAAAGGTTTAATAACCAGAATCCATAGAGAACTCAAACATATTCGCAAGAAAAGAACAAGTGATCCCATCTCAGGGTGAGCAAGGGACTTGAAGAGAAACTTTTGTGAAGAAGATAGGTGCATAGCCTATAGACATATGAAAAAATGCTCATCAGCCTTAATCATCAGAGAAATGCAAATCAAAACTGCTTTGAGATATCACCTAACTCCAGTAACATTAGCCCATATCACAAAATTCCCAAAACAGTGATGTTGGTGTGGATGTGGAGAAAAAGGAACACTTCTACACTGCTGGTGGGAATGCAAACTAATATTTTCCTTTCTGAAGCATGTCTGGAAAACACTTAGAGAACTAAAAATAGACCTGCCATTTGATCCTACAATTCCTCTACTAGGTATATATCCAGAAGACCAAAAATCACACTATAACAAAGATATTTGTTTCAGAATGTTTATTGCAGCCCAATTCACAATTGCTAGGTCATGGAAGAAGCCCAGGTGCCCATCTACCCACAAATGAATCAATAAATTGTGGTATATGTACACCATGGATTATTATGCAGCCTTAAAGAAAGATGGAGACTTTACCTCCTTCATGTTTACCTGGATGGAGCTGGAACATAGACTTAGCAAAGTATCTTAAGAATGGAGGAAAAAGTATCCAATGTACTCAGCCCTATTATGAAACTAATTTATAGCTTTCATATGAAAGCTATAACCCAGTTATAGCCCAGGAATATGGGAAAAGGGGAGAGGGAGGGGAGGGGAGGGGGAAAAAGTGTGGAGGGATGGTGATTGATGGGACCACACTTATGATTCCTCTTACAAGGGTACATGTGACTCTTTCTAAATGTAGAATATAAATGTCTTAACACAATAACTAGGAAAATGATATGTAGGCTAAGTTAATCAGTTTGATGAAAGTATTTCAAATTGTATATAAAACCTGCACACTGTACCCCATGACTGCATTAATGTACTGAGCTATGGTCTAATAAAATAAATAAATAAATATAATGGAAAAATGTTAGAAACTGTAATTGGAAGTCAATGTATTACCTAAGGCCATTGTATCCTCTAGTTTTTAGTTAGGAGAACAGAGCCACTTGGAATAAGGGATTTATTAGCATTTTTGAAAGGAATTAGACTATGTAAACATGTGGGGCATTGCTGAAGAAGTCAAGCTCTGGAAAGAAGATGTTGGAAGATGAAGGTACTGGTATAAGGAGACAAATCGGATCTTGAGAAGCACTCCAAGAAACCAAAGATGCCTAGCAGCTATGCAAGGACCAGGCCCATGCACACAAGTTCCAACCATATCAGAAAGTGGATAAAAAAATGATGGAGAAAGGCCAATTTCTGGGAAAGGAGTCAAATAAGATGCTCCATTTTCGCCATAATTTTATTTCTATTATTAAATAATTATTAAAAGTTAGGTTAAAAGACTTCTGTTATATTTCTCATGTGTGTTAGTTTACTAAAAAGCAATGGGCGAGTAAAAAAAAAATCACCTTGACATACAAAGATTTTTGGGTTCACGTGGTTCACTTTAGAGATGAATAAATTGAGACCGAGTAATCGAAGAGATTCATCCCACACAAACAATGATGTGCAATAATGTGATATAAGACCGAGTTCTAGCCTCCAACTTCCATATCAGTGTTTTTTCTGCTATAATTTGTTATACATTTTCACTTAAACTGCTGGCCAAGTCTCCACTTTAAAACACTTTGATCCTCTAACTATCTTTATTGACATCTACCTTAGCAAATATATTTTTCAAGGCTGGACCCTGAGAGGTTGGGGAGCCTCTTACTTCCCTGAAGATCATGTTCTAAGAGGTGGTGACAAGATGTATTTACTGTAATCCTTACAATATAAGAATATTCATCTTCATCTAATTTTCCCCAGAAATTCTGAGAACCTACTATATCCTGTATACTGAATTAGGCAATATGAAGAAGTGCAGAAAAGATCTGAGATGACCTCTTTGCTTTTTGAATGACATAAGTTTTAGGTTCATTCTGTTTTCTGATGTCACATTTAGCTATCTTCACATCAGCTTTTTGATGATTGAAAATGCTTGCAAAAGGGAGTAGGTTAAACATTCAGCTCAAATTTATTCCAGTAGGCAGAAAAATAAAGGGCATGAAAAGGGGTGAAATAAAGTATTTTTTCGAAGATACATAAAGAAATAGCAATTGCAGGCAGATTTTCACATAAGAAAACTTCAAATCTTTTAAAACTGGAGCATACTGTGAACCAAACACTATTCTAAAATTTTACAATTTCAAATCAAACTCTGCTAGTGCAGTAAAAATAAGTTTAAAAAAAATCAGAACACCTAGATTTCTATATTATCTGATACCTGCTTTGTCTTCCATTTTCACAAGATTTCTAAGGTTACCTGAACAAATTACAACCATATTTAGAGATGCCTGTTGATTTTTCACCATTGCCATTTTTGACATGTGAAGTTGTAAGTTGCTGATGCCGTTGATTAATAGTCACACCTGGCAGCTTAATCAATCTTCAGAACAATTTATTGTTTGTGTAGTTTACAACTAGTCCTGCAACAGGCTTTTTTTTTTTTCTTTTCATTCAATTAAAATCACAGAAAAATTCCCTTTCTTTCTCTATCTGGTAGGTGAGCTGTTCCTTCTCTGACTTTTTGGATGAGGTTGGTAGGAACAAATTATTGCCAGCCTTTCAATAAATTACTGAAGATGGGATCCATTTTTCAGAAGGATAGTGGCTTTTCTGTCATCCTGTTTCTTAAGTAAAGAGAG
This sequence comes from Galagoides demidoff, assembly GCA_963574575.1. Taxonomy (NCBI): domain Eukaryota; kingdom Metazoa; phylum Chordata; class Mammalia; order Primates; family Galagidae; genus Galagoides; species Galagoides demidoff. Next base: position 22,925 of record CAUYQV010162150.1, on the reverse strand, counting down.
GGTTAAGAACCAAAGTACATTTGGACAAATTAACATGTAACTAATGGATGTGAAATAGGATTAATTTCTAGGATGCAGTTATTGAAGAATGAGTGAGTCTAGAAGAACAGAACACACAGGCATTTCTGCTCCAGATTGCCACACTTGGTCTCTGTTGCTGAGAACTTTCCTTAACACCATGTGTTCTTGTCTCTTCTGTACCTCCACTTCCATATGTCTTTGTTTCCACATGGCTGCTAAATTAGTCTCCTCTGTTCTATCCTCAGAGAGGACATTGACAAGTGTGTGGATGCAACTTGAATCCAGGTGGGTGCTGAGGGCTTTGCTGCTTTATAGAACATGAAATGGACAAAAGACAACTGTGAGAGAGACACCTAATGTTCAGAGTCTCTATTGTTTCCTCCATGATGGTGTTTCTTCAACAGGGTGAATTAATAGTGCCTATTCTCTAGATAAGGAAAAAAGTGAAAATATTCCCCACAACACAAAGAAACACTGTGCTGTGCGAGCTTAGCGTACCCAACAAAATTGTTACCAGGTAGATTGAACAAATGCCAAAATGTAAGTGCTGGGCATGAACCATGTACCTCAGCACTTTCTTTTTTTTTTTTTTTTGGCCAGGGCTGGGTTTGAACCCACCAACTCCAGTATATGGGGCTGGCGCACTACTACTTTGATTCACAGGCGCCACCCCTCAGTACTTTCTTGAGGCAGAGGCAACTGGCAACTGGTGAAAACCAGCCCTGACTGCTTTAGAATTGCTTTAACTGATGTATAATACTCTTTGGCTAATTGTAACATTAAATTTTCTCCTAGTGAAAAATTGTGATATCATTAACATAACATGGATTGTTTGAGGGCATTTTATTGTACTACACACACTTGATTTGTTTCATTGTGAACAGGTGAAGCTCTGCAGTTAATCACTAGGAAGGGATTTAAGGAGATATCAAGGGTAGGTTGTGAAGGCTACTCTCAGGTGAACTTCCACCCCTGTCCAGTTGTGTGTACCCAGAGGGCTCCTGTTCTGACCAGGAGCAATCTCTGTGTTGACCAGGAATATGAGCCTTTGTAAGTAACCTCTAGTAAACTCAACCAACTCATCAAATTGGACCTGTCTGAGTCATTTTTTGGTCTCTCGATTCCATCTCAGGTTCAGGGGCAGATTTTCTATATTGTCCTGGACTTTCCCCAAACACCGAGTCATTTCTGATGTCTTTGTAAGGTATTCTTTTTGATGACTTTCTTAATGCTCATTTCAATCGTGTATCATATAGGAAAAGGGAAACCAACTTTGATTTGCCCCAGGTCTGATAGCTTTATCCTTTTGATAAAACTTATTTCACTGAATTTAGAGAACTTAAAAATGGTCCAAGAAGGGTCTAAAAGAAGACGCAATGATAAGGAAAGAGAAATCTATGACAAAATATGTTTATAGAAATTGAGTCAATTGCCATAAAGAAACTAAAGAGCAGGAATGATGACCCCATGGTGACAATAATTCTATTTGGTCAGCTAACAATGCATGATATGCAAACATGAGTCAGCTAAAAGTGCCTGGGATGGAAATATAAAATTCAAATTTTATTTTTATGTTTTCGGTTGGTGAGGGAGTGGCAATGATTCACTGGATTTCAAATGTCCAACTCACCTTACATTTTGAAGTCACAGATTTAAAATACATGTATATTTTTAATGCACAAATGATAATTATATATATTTATGGGGTAAGGTATTATAGTTTGATCCTCGTATACATTGCAGAAAGGTTTGATCAAGCTAGTTGTCACCTTAACAATCATTTTGTGTGCATAAGAAGGTTAAAAATCTATTATTTTCCCATTAACTGTGGTTAGTATGCAATGCAATACATCACTAAAACTTATTCCTTTAGTCTAAAAGGACTCCTTTTTAACTTTGTACCCTTTGATCAATATATCCGCTTTACCTACTATCCCTCTTCCACTTCTGGTTACCTCCTTTTTACTCTAATTCTGTAGATAAACTTTTTTACATTCCACATATAATTGAGATCATATAGTATTTGTCTTTCTGTACCTAGCTTATTTAACTTAATATAATGTTCTCCATTTTTATGCATGTTGCTGAAAATGACAAAATTTCTCCCCCCCCCTTTTTTTTTAGCAGTTTTTGGCCGGGGGCTGGGTTTGAACCCACCACCTCTGATATATGGGGCTGGCACTCTACTCCTTGAGCCACAGGTGCCACCCTCAACCCCCCCTTTTTAAAGGAGTATAGGATTCCATTGTGTATATATATCACATTTTCTTTCCCATTCATCTGTTGATGGCCTTTGTATTGCTTTAATGTCTTGGCTATTGTGAATAATGCACAGGTGAATACAGATATCTCTTTGATATGCCAATATCAATTCCTTTGATTATATTCACAAAAATGAGATGAAATAACAATTTTTAAGGCTCCCCTCTAATGCTACTTCCTTTATAAAATCTTTCTTATTTCTCCTGCTGATTCAGGAGACTTCCTTAGACATGTCATCTTCTCTACTACACTTATAACACACCACCAGTTATATAGTAGTTTTCACTAAGTTGCATTGCTTTGGTGAATTTCACAAGGACTCTGAATTCCTTGAACATATGAATTGCCTTCTTTTAGTGGTTTCGCAATCAAACATCTATCATATAGCTTTATGTATAATTGGTGTTAAATGGGAATTTCTAGAAAGTTAATCTGAAAGGAAGTTGCTGGGGAAGCAAGTAATTAGACTTTGAAACAATGAGTTTATCAGAAAAGGTTGACTATAGATAGACATCTGTAAAACATTAGAAAATGGTCAACCCAGGTGGTCATATCCAATCACACCAGCTGTAAGGCTTCCCCTATCTTCTTGCCTTTTCCTACCATTTTATTAGCCCCTATAATAATCAGCCCCTATAATAATAAGTTAGAGATACATAATATTAAGCAATCAAGCTAAACTGAAGCCAAAGTTTTAAGATCCCAAATAATGGAAAAGAAAATGAGGACATTGATTAGTCCACTGCCATTCACTCACATAAAATCTAGGGCACCATATGGATGTATTGAATGAGCTGATTTCCTGAATAGGAAAACTGAAGCATAACTTTTTGTGTAACTGTGGGAACAAAAAAGTACCAAGAATATGTTTACTGTTGGAAATTGGCCCACAAGGTTAAGAGAAGTCCATTTGTTGGATATGCATTTACTTTTTATGATTATTCATAATTAATTCCTATAAGTAGCAATTATTAATCTAAATATTCCAAAATAGCTCTTCAGTCCTTATTATAGATACACACTGTACATTATTACCTTTAGCAAAAGGGAACAAAAACCAAAATATTGACCACTTAAAGTTTGCTTTTGACACTGTCAATATTTCCTTATTCTTCTGATATTTTCCACTTACTACTCTCACTTATTTCTTTTTGTGACTACTGCCATTAGGCTAAACACAGCACCAATTCTACAAAACATTAAGACTTAGTTCTTAAGTCTAATTAAGGAGAGAAATGTCATGTACCTTTTTAAAGGATATCGGATTTTAAAAAAAAAGAATTCAGTGAACACATGAGGAAGGAAACAATTTATTGTGTTGGAAAGAGTAGTTTATTTAACAATGCTGAAATTTCAGCCTGTATTTATACCTGTAATCTAACCATGGCATTCACTTATGGGAGACAGCAGACAAGATTTTGAAATATTTGTTCAAGTTTAATGGCTGATTCATTGTCTTGAATAACTGGTTTCCTAAAGAAGTTTTTAACCTGAGTCTTATTGGATCCTGACTACAACAAGGGATATGAGCCCCCATAAGGATAAATAGGCCCTGTATGTTCTAAATGAGTACAATATTGACCTCTACTCTTTCCAGCAGTGTGGTAAAGCAGAATCGTGGAGATGACTTATGAGGCAAGTCTACCACATTAATTTAGGTGACATACTCTTACTTTCACAAATAGCTTCAACATTCTCTGCCCACACAGCAAGTCCCTTCTTTTGAGTCAGCAATAACATTTACTCGCTTCCACACATTTAAATTAACCAGTTGATAAAAAGCATCATAGACAATTCATTTACAGATATTTTAAAAAAGGATGGACCTCGTGTTTGTAAAACTTCACATTTAGCACAAACCTTTTAATGAGTATTTTTTAGTTAAAATATTGAGTTTTGGAACATTCTAATTAAAAATAAAAATATGCAAATAAAATCTCTATGTATAGTGGGGTGGGGGGAGAAACATTGCTGAGAATATTAAAGCCATGGAACCAAAAAAGAAACATCATGGCAAATTTCATTACATTTACAGTGATATTGCTATGAATCATTTTCAAATTCTAAGTTTTTATTTTATTTTAGTGGAAGAAATATCTATTTTTAAAGCATTGCTTTTGAGGAGAGTTCTTTGAGTGCTGAATGGTCAATAGTATATCTTATCTATGATCTATTTTCTTGATGTATTCCTGTAGCCTTAGAGAGCACAGTTCTTAATAAATATGACAACTCTGCATTTTTTAAAATAATTTTCCAGCTTATATATTAGTAGGTGTTTTGAAATCCAAGATATCCCACCTTTTTACTTTATGATAGAATTACAAAAGTGTATTTGCCCTTTGAATGAGATAAAAATGAATGAATGGGGGTGACATCAGCAAGATGATGGAAGTCTCAGGCTTCATTCCCCCTCATACACAGAGCAAGTTCAACTAGCAACTATTCACAGACTAGAACATCCCTTTGAACACCTGGAAATTTGGAAACCAGTTGGAGATACCCATGTGTTCGTGGAACTGAATGAAATTCAAATTAGAAGTTTTAAAAGAATAATCTCACTATGACTACACTGCCTCTTTCCTTCTTTGAAGTCTACACAAAGCTAGATGGAGAGGATTTTCCTGGGCCTACAGTGTCTATGGGAGGTAGTCATCTCCTTAGAATTGTGAGATACTTCCTAGGAAGCCCACTCCAATCTCAGCACATAAGAAACTCTAGAGAAAATGGCATGACTAAAATGCTTGAGATCAGAAAGAAACAAAGTTAGGAGGCAAATGTCATACTGACCAACACACAAATATTGGTAATACCTTTGTGTTCCTGCCAGATGTGGAGCCCTAGCAGAGATACTAGATGACTTCATAGCCCACCCACAAAGCAGAACTGGTTGACCTCAGAAGCATAGTGAGAAGGAAATTCAATGTAATTTGAGTCCCTAGACTGTTAGTCTCCTTGCCCAACCTCAGAGCCTACTGCATGGCCCTGAATAGGAGGAGAGATGCTTGACTCTTTCCATTTCAAAGAAGTGGGGAAACTAGACCCTCTTGATTCAAGAAGTTAAGCAGTGGCTCCATCCAGTCAAAAACTATCCTGCCTACAAGAAGACTCCCATCTCTGTGAAGATGAGAGAAGTGAAGGCTAGAGCAGGGTAACCTGGGAAGCCAAATAGTGACTCCACTCAGCCACAAAGCTCATACAACAACCATGCCAGATAGAGAGACTCCCACTTCCAGGCATTGTGGAGGAACATAAGAACTAGTCTTTCTTGATTTAGAAAGTCAAAGTAGGCTCCATTTAGCCCAAAACTTTACCAAACAACACCTCCCAGGGAAGGAGACTCCTGCTCCCACAGATTTCAGAGAAGTGAATGAGCTGGACTGGTTGACTGGGAGTGGTCAAATAGCAACTGTTTATTATTTATACCCTGAATTGCTTAAAATATTTAAAGGGATTTATAGGATTAAGAGACCCATTTTTAATACATTGATGAAAGGGAGAATAAGTAGGAAAAATAAGATAAATCCAGCAGTAATATTTAACCATAAAACACATTTTATAATGTCCCTTAAGCCTGTTTGAATTTTTTTCTTCAGTTTTCCCAGAAGCTAACTCAGAGACCATCAAAATATTTTATTTCTAATACTGTAAGATTTTTCCTGCACATTCTACTATGAGCTTATAAAAAAAAATTTATGTCCAGTATATATTTCCAAAATGGGGTATTTAACAAAAAAAAAAAAAAAACACTGCGAGAAAGGATTGTTAAATTAAGTACAAAAATGAAGTAAATTTTCATACTTTAAAACATAACCTAAATTATCCTTGGTATAAGACTTTTAGGTAGGGTAAACTGTATCAAGAACAACTGAAGAGTATAGTAGACATATTTATATTTTGGTGTTAATATTTATTAAGCGTCCCTCATATACCTTGATGTTATAATAAATAATTTTATTTACTAATAAATTTAATAAATGAATTAATTAAAATCAATTTTATAATTGATTTTAATTAATTATATCAATAAATTTAATTAATTAAAATTATTTTTAATTTATAAATAATGAATAACTTTATTTATTAATAAATTTATGATAATTTATCAGATTGACTGGGTTCATGAGGAATTGTAAGTAAATATTCAATATAAGCTGAACAGTGTAGCTATCTCTATGAAATATAGAGAAGAAATATGAAGAAATGCCAATGATATTGGTCAACTGGGAGAACATTCTGAAATATATTTGGACATTGATACCCTTTTTTCTTGTTCTATAGATCATGCCAAATATTTGCTTTCTCCTCAGTTGTTAGTTAAAAAAATGTTAACAATATTTGTTGAATAACAGTTATGTGTCACAGTAGTACATATGTAGTTGCTGTAATTATTAAAATAGAGAAAATCTATAATTTAAAGTCCATAAAATGCAGCAAAAATTATGAAACAGTAGTGAAAATTATGAGTTTGTAGACAGACTCTACTACATAATCTACAATCTACTACAACAGACTGTACTACATAACGTAGTCAGGAAGGCCACCCAAAGTACCAACAGTGTCTGAAGGAGTGTAGAAGAAGGAAGAGTGGCTGATTTTAATAAGATGGAAAACAATTTTGTGAAAGAGGCAATATTTGAAATGGTCTGAAAGAATCAATATGCTATGAACCAGGGGAGAAAAGTGCCCCATGCAGAAAGAATGCCACAATCATAAGCACCCAAGGGGCATTCAGTTCTATTCACATCCTTCACTCTCTGTCCCCAGTCCCTAGAGAGGCAGTCATTGTAGGAAGTTTCTTTGTCTCTCTTCCCATTTACAGAGCTTTAGAGTGTGTCTCACCTCTCCACTTGGAAGCGTGACTCCTGTCTTACCTCTGTGTTTCTGGTTTTATTACAGAATCCCCCTGTTTGCATGGCCTGCATTACTTTTGTCATTACCATCTCTGAAAGTTGCTCCTAATCAGATCACTCCCTACTTCCCCACCAGCGGTGCCCTAATAAGATTTCTAGGGCCACCTCTGTTTCTGCTTCCCTCTGTTCTTTCCCCTGGGTCCAGATATCTGCTACCCCCATTCTCCAGACTAGCTGATTCCAGGGCCCTGATGTTTTGCTTGTCTAGAGGGCAGGATCAGACTATAAGAAAGCAGCATGTGACATAGGAACTGTGAGTGATCTAGTTTACTAAGGAAAAGAGATACGCTCAGGGGGTTGGTAAAATTAGGCTGGGAAGATAATCTAGGCTCATATTGTAGAAACTTTTAAATGACAAGCTGAGAAAATTGTGTCCGATTTGGTAAGAAATGGGAGTCCAACAGAGGATTTTGAGCTCAGGTTTGCTGTTTGCATTTATCTGTCTGTCTCTCTCTCTGGGTACTAGCTGTGTGTTTTTTATGTGTGTATGTGTAAGAAAGTGTGTGTGAGAGAGCGTAAGAAAGTGTGTATGCGAGTGTGGGTATTTTCTGCATGATATTATTGTAGAAAAAAGGATGAAGTCTATTATATTTTCTTTGCACGGTGCCCTTTCACAGCTGTGTGCACAGGAGAAGGGCTGTGAGATGAGGGTGATGATGAAAATTTAGAAAGTTTGTTAGACCATAGTGCTGTTCTGAATGTCATTGTCATAAAGGGCTCAAGGGTCCTTGAGAGAGAAATGTAAAGCTTGTTGAGGAGAAAGTAGACAATGCCAGTAAAAATGGAAATATGTATTTACCCTGTGGAAGTCTTTAGTTTTAACTGGCAAGGACTAGATAGAAACTGAAACAAATCTCAGAGTTTCATGCTCTACTGATATTACTGGTTCAGTTAGTTTCTAGCCGCGTGTTTAAGGGATGCTGAAACTCCTCCAGTTTACAGTACATTTGGCAGCTCTCTGTTGGATAATCTTTTTTATGCGTATTCTGTTTGGAAGTGAATTCTACACCAGTTATTTTAAGTAGTATTTTTTAATCTGTTGCTGTGTTAATTATAGCAGGGACAGCGGCAACACAATTACAGACTGATGCGAATGTTCTATTTAATGAACCAAGGAAATATCCACCAGGGCTGTATAGAAATTGCAGTGGACTGAAAATAATCAAATATGAATGGGTTTAGGTAGCCAATGGCACTGATGGCTTATGAGGCTGAACGTCAATTTTTTTTTCCTGTTGTAGTTTATGCGAGAGTCACTGAAGAAAGAAACCTTTGGCATGATTATATTTTCTCATGGAATGTAACTAATTTCACAGTGGAATAATTTTGACAAGAGTTCTTAGCTTCCTTCCATATGTTTTATTTCATTTTTTTGAGAGGGGGTCCTTGCCCTGGCACTTTTGAGTGCTATTGAGCACCATAGGAAAACTGTTTATTTTCTGTGCAATCAGCAGTGGCAAAAAAAAAGAGGGGGGGAGGGAGGTAAGTCATGGTAAATTGCTCTAATGCAATTGCTTGCTAGCATGGAGACCTCAAAACCAAACAAAGTAAAGAGCCATCTTGGCTTCTTATCAAGGTTTGAAGCAAAGAGAAAATTATGGCTGAAAATGTAATGTGAAATTCCATGACTTCCTTTTGCTGCCTGTGTAACAACCTTTGTTTTCAAGACAGGCTGAGGAGTCACTGTATTTTCATTTAACTTCAGAAATACTTGAAAGGCATGAGAATAAATGATTGATGTACTAGAAAATTGTTTTTACTTTTTTCCTATAAAAAGATACACTAAAATTTGTCTGTGCAATATGTAAGGAGGAAAATAAAGAACATGCAGAAGTGGTACTGATTGATGTTGGATTTGTTGAAGGGTATGTCTCTTATTTCCTTGAAATTTCCATTGATTTATTTCAAAACTATTATTTCTAAATAACTTTTGGGGACCAAGAATCTTGGCACAAAATCTTCAGTATATTCCAGGAGGTTTTACTCTGGCCCTTACTGATTTTATAGGTTAAAAATGAAACTCAGATTTTTAAATGGCTATGTGAGCTTGCATACCCAACCTTCACCTCCTACTCATGAACACACACACACACACACACACATACACATGCACACACATCAACAGAAAATAAGCCATACTCTGTAAAATAATTTAAAGATGTTACACTGAGCGAAATTGGAGGTCCATGACCTGGAGCCATGCAAGAAGCTTTGAGCAAGTGGACTAGGTGTGGGGTTACATTGTGGTTTTACACATTTTGGTGAGACCATGTTTATTGAATTTCTTTCTGCATTACATCCTCGGTCTTGGAAATTCTAAGAATGAACCCATAAACCCAGATCAGTGATAAGAAAGGATGTTTTAGATAGAAAGGAATACAGAAGGAATGAAAGGCACTAGAGTCTCTGACACAGGGTAGAGAAGTGAGTGGGAAGTCCCCGCAGGGGTCTTTTGTCTAGTGGGTTATATACTGTTTTACTATACGGAGGTCTTAAGAATTACATTTGGCCAGGACTTGGCAGACAGAAGACATCTTTTCAATGTTGATGAATATATTAACAAATAAATTCTGTCCCTACAGCTCTGGGCAAAGCAGCAGTGAGTCCACTTCAGAAGAGGCCTGACTAATATGAACTACTGGCAAAACTGTTTTTCTCTTGCCTTGTTTGTATCCAGACAGTGCAATTTTGGAGAAAAAAAGAAGTCTGTTTGTTTTAGGCCTAGAAAACGGCGATCTTTTTCCAGTCCTGAATGGGGGAACCCTGTATCAACAGGAATTACAGGTAAATCATAAATCAATACATGGAAGGCATATGTTGGTTTTGCCCCCAAAGGTGGAACATCTCAAAGACAAGGCTTCCACGTTGTAAGTGGGCTTAGATTCTATAGTTGATAATTGAAAGTGTTAGGCTTTGTCTGATAGACCAGGAGTCAGTGAAAAGGAAAGCTGGAGTTAAGATAAGGGTCTGCTAATCAGAACCAAACCGTAGGTCAGATGCTCAGACCCAAGTGGTTTGTGATGTATATTGAGGACCTACAAGTCTGTCTTGAATAGCCTTAAGCCTGTTAGTGAGTCATGAAACACATGTCTAAGAAGGGAGGGGGGCATGATGAGGCGTGTCTGATCTCCTTTCTCATGGCTGGCAAGTCTGTTTTAGGGATCCCCTTGGCAAGAAGAAGTCCAGTCATTCAGCTACTGGGAGGGAGCTTTAAGGTTTTATTTTAGTTCACATACACACACACACACACACACACACATTTTTTTCTTGCTCACTTTTAAAAACCATACTCCAAATAAAAATAAATCTGCTGAATAATTGCTGCTTGTTACTGTAGAGAAAGAAACTAATATTTTTCTACCTCCTCTGAATTCTGAGCTAAGACCATTTGTAACAAAAAGATAGATTATGAAGTGAAAAGGATAGAAGTTTATTAACTTGTATTCCTCAGGTATGCACGGGAGATATCTGAAGAAATGAGTTCATCTCAAAAAGATGGCTTACTCCAAGATTAAATACCATTCTCTGTTGAAACAAAAAATAGGAGGGCAGTAAAGGGGAAAGAACATGAAAAGCAAGGTAAACAAGGATAAGGTTTGTCATGCAGATTTAAGTCACTGCCTTTCTATTGATTTAGAGTAATCCTTTTCTTGCTGGTACAGAGAGGAAGACACTTTTACAAATGGGAACTTCTATTATATATGTAAATTTCCCTTTATAAAAGGGTAACTTCTGTTTTATTTTCAGAGCTTTTTCATGCATCTGTGGTTTCTTAAAATAATCGGTTCATAATAATCCTTATACCAAAGAGGCATATTTTGGAGTCCTACAGTCATATTTTGGGGTAGATATTCTAGTCTCCTATATTAAATATCTGTTCTCCTTCATTTAAATATCACTAGTATGTTGAGACTTGTCTGATCTCCTTTCTCATGGCTGGCAATTCTGTTTTAGGGATCCCCTTGGCCAAGACGAAATCCGGTTGGTCAGCCACTGGGCGGGAGCTTTAAGGTTTTATTTTAGTTCACACACACACACACACACACATCTTTTTTTGCTGACATTTTAAAAATTGTACTCCAAATAAAAACAAATCTGCTGAATAATTTCTGAACATTTAGGAAAATAATTTAGGAAAAAGGAGAAGTTGCAACAAAATAAAACAGTGTTATATTTGATAAATGCTGTTAAATGTAGCTAACATCATCTTAACCATTCCAATTTAATATCAACATAAGCTCAGAAGAAAAAATAAAACAAACACTAATAATTCATTTAAAAAATTATTGCTGTTTTTTAGATGCCTGGTATTGTATAAGAGATAGGAAAAGTTGGATAAGACATGATACTTACTCTTGAGATACTCAAGATCTAATAACAAATACAGAAAGAATTGTGTTATGATGAGTTCCATAATAAATGAGCAGTTCCTAGGCAGTGATGTGGCACACTAGGACACAAGGTTCCCCCACTCAGCAGCGATGGACAGGGACTTTTCTCCATTTTCTAGGCCTGAGTGAGCTCAGAAATCAGTCTAAACACAGACTACCATCTCTGGGCACAAATGGAATCCTTTCCAGGCCATATTTTTTGGACTCTAGCATAGTCATGAACAAAGCAGCCACATACCTTAATTCCTTGCCTGGAGAAAGAACTGTAAGGACCTGGATTCCTGTGCTTATAAGTGACATACAAGTGAGTATCTCTGACTACTACAAAAAAGTCTTTGCCCAGAAATTTGACAATGTGGAAGAAATGAACCAACACCCTCTTCCTAGATTTAGCCAAAAAGAAATAGATCTCTTGAACAGACCAATATCAAGAACTGAGATCAAAGAAACAATAAAAAATCTTCCAACAGAATAATGCTGTGAACCAGATGGCTTCACATCAGAATTCTATCAAACCTTCAAAGAATAGCTTATACCTGTACTGCAGAAACTATTCCAAAACATTGAGAAAGAAGGACTCTTCCCCAACATGTTCTATGAAGCGAACATCACCCTGATACCAAAACCAGGAAAAGAGCCAACAAAAAATGTGACCTATAGGCCAATTTCACTGATGAATATCTATGCAAAAATACTGAACAAAATCTTAGTCAATAGATTACAGCTATACATTAAAAAAATTATACATCATAATCAAGTAGGCCTATCCCAGGCTGTTTTAACATATGCAAATCCACAAATGTAATTAACTATATCAATAGAAGCAAAAACAAAGACCATATGATCCTCTCTATAGATGCAGAAAAAGCATCTGATAAAATTCAGCATCCTTTTCTAACAAGAACACTTAAGACTATAGACACGAGAGGCACATTTCTTAAGCTGATTGAAGTCATTTACAACAAACCCACAGCTAACATCATACTAATTAGAGTAAAATAGAAATCTTTTCCACTTAGAATTAGAACCAGAAAAAGATATTTTCTATTGCCACTACTATTCATCACAATGCTGGAAGTTCTAGCCAATGCAATCAGGCAAGAGAAGGATATAAAGGACATCCAAATGAGGCCAGAAGAAGTCAAACTCTTTCCCTTTGTTAATGATACAATCTTATACTTGGAGATCCCCAGAGACTTGATCAATTCTTGAAGTGATCAAAAAACACAGTAACACCTCAGGGTATAAAATCAATGTCCACAAATCAGTAACCTTTGTATATGTCAATAATTGCCAAGTTGAGAAATTCATCAGAGATAAAATTCCCTTTATAGTAGCCTCAAAGAAAATAAAATATTTAGAAATATGCCTAACAAAAGAGGAGAAGGATTTTGATACCATTAGAATCATTAAACCCTAATCAAAGAAATAGCAAAAGACATTAATAAATGGAAGAGCATGTATGCTCCTGGCTGGTAAGAATCAACATTGTTAAAATGTCTATAGAACCCAAAGCAATCTTTAGATTCATTGCAATCCTCATTGAAATACCAACATTATACATTGAAAGTTTGGAGAAAATAGTTCTTCATTTCATATGGAACCATAAAAAACCCCATATAGCCAAGGCAATTCTTAGTAATAAAAACAAAGCTGGAGGCATCAACCTATCAGGTTTTAGGCTATATTACAAGTCCACAGTGATCAAAGCAACATGATATTGTCACAAAAATAGAGACATAGACATATGGAACAGAATAGAAAACCAAAACATGAAACCAGTCTCTTATTGCCATCTGATCATTGATAAACCCAACAAAAGCATACACTGGTAAATAGAATCCCTATTCATATAAATGGTGCTTGAAGAACTGGGTAACCACATGTAAAAGACCGAAACTTGACTTGCACCTTTCACTGATTAGCAAAATTGATTCAAAATGTATAAAAGATGTACATCTAAGGCATGAAATGATTAAAATTCTAGGAGAACATCTGGAAAAACACTTGAAAATGTTGGCCAGGGAAATATTTTATGAAGAAGACTTCTGTGGCAATTGTAACAACAACAAAAATAAACAATGGGACTCAGTTAAACTGAAAAACTTTTGCACAACTAAGGGTGCAACAAAGTAAATAAACAACTTGAAAAATGGGAAAAGATATTTGCATGTTACAAGTCTGACAAAGGCTTGATAACTAGGATCTATAGAGAACTCAAGTTAATCAACAGAAAAGAGCTAACAATCCCATCTATCACTGGGTAAGACATATGAACAGAACCTTCTTTGAGAACGACAGATGAATGGCTAACAAACACTATGAAAAAATGCTCCTTGTCCTTCTCATCAGAGAAATACAAATCAAAACTACCCTGAGATATCACCTTACCCCAGTGAGAACAGCCACATCAAAAAGTTCCAGTGTTGTAGATGCTGGTGCAGATAGTAGAACACTTTTACATTGTTAGTGGGACTGCAAACTAATACAGCCTCTTTGGGAAGAAGTATGGAGAATTCTTAAAGAACTCAAACTAGATCTCCTATTTGACTTCACAGTCCCATTACTAAGCATCTACCCAGAAGAAAAAAAAAATCATTTTATCATAAGTACACATGCACTGGATTATTGTTTATCGCAGTTCAATTTACAATCACCAAGACATGCAAACAACCTAAAAGCCCATCAACTCAGGAATGGATTAAGAAACTGTGGTGTATGCACACTATGGAATACTATACAGCCATAAAAGAAGGTGACTTTACCTCTTTTGTATGAACCCAGATGGAGTTGAAACACATTCTTCTTACTAAAGTATCACAAGAATGGAAAAACAAATATCCAATGTACTCAATACTAATATGAAGCCAGTAGATGATCTAATGCATGCCCACACAGAAGAAAAACTCATTTCAATTCAAGCTAATGGGAGAGGGAATGAGGGAGGGGAAAAGAGGGAAAGGGGGTGGAGGTTCTCCCACAGAATGGGCGCAATGTAGGAGTGTATGGCAAACCTTTTCAGTGCATGACATAGTTTCAAGAAAGACTTGACCTAACAATTTCAAATATTGTGACTGGGTCATTTGTACCCTCACATTAACCTGAAATGAAAAAAAAAAAGAAATTAAAAATAAATTAAAAAAGGAAAAGACATGGGGGGCTTCCCACTTGGACTACCCCACCCCTACTTTCAGAGTTTCTGTTCTCCCTCCTTTGCTTTTCCGTCTTTTGCTTATCAATCTTTCCATCAGTAAACTCTGTCCTGTCACTGATCTGCGTGATCTGTGGTTTTATTCTTTGAACTCCTAGACCAAAAGGAACCAACACCTGACACTGAAAAATTCCAGCACCAACATACCACCTCAAAATGTGATTGTAAGAGACAAAAATATACAATAATAAATATGATTGTATGGCATACTGATTATTTTGAGATGGTTGTTTTGAGAAACTGCAGATAATTTCAGATTTTCTTTAAAAATACTGAGAGAAATTGACATCTATAAAGAAGATGTCCTTCTCTGCACCTGGGAGAAAGGGATGACTAAATGGAGAAGGTATTAACTTAAGTCTTCATAACAAACTTTACCTTTGTTTAAGATGCTTTTTCTAATCATCTCATCTTAATCATCTTTTTTTTAAAATTTCAAATTAATACAAGGATATACATTATGATTTAGTTACATAGTCTGCATATATAAGGTCAATGTTGGAGAGTAGTAGTGTGTCCTTCACCTAGGAAGTGTGCCATACACCGTTGCATGGTGTCCATTGGGTGGGAACTTAACCAGATCCCTTCTCCCCTTCCCCACTTGAATTCAAATGAGTTTTTCTTTCCTGGGAGCCTATAGTTGTTAATCTACTAGTTTCAGTTTGGAACTGAGTATATGTGATGGTTTTTCATTTTTCTGATACTTTTCTTAGGAGGACATTCTCCAAGTCTGCCCACATTGTTATAAAAGATGTAAAGTCTTCATCATTTTAGTAGTATTCATTTAGAAGTCTTCATCATTTTGTGATTGGGTCATTTGTACCCTCACATTAACTTCTAAATGATTCTTCATCATTTGAATAGTATTCCATGGTATACATATGTCACAGTTTATTAATCCATTTATGCGCTGAAGGCATTGAGTTGTTTCCACATCTTTGAGATTGTGAATTGAGATGCTATAAAATTTAAGTGCAAATGTCTTTGTGGTAAAATGTCTTTTTACTTCTTTTGGGATTGAAGTATCAAATGGTAGGTCTACTTTTAGTTCTTTGAGGAATATCCAAACTTCTTTCCACAGAGGCTGTACTAGTTTGCAATCCCATCAACAGTGTTCTCTTCTCTCCTGATCCACACCCCATCTGTTGGCTTGTGATGTGGGCTATTCTCACTGAAATTGAGTGGCATCTCAAAGTGGTTTTGATTTGCTTTTCTCTGATAATAAGGAATTGTGAGCATTTTTTATATGTTTGTTGGCCATTCTCTGTCCTCCTGACAAAAGTTTCTGTTCACATGTCTTGCCCAGTTTTTAATGGGGTTGTTTCTTTTCTTCTTGACTTCTTTAAGTTCTTGGTAGATTTTAGTCCTTCATTGGATTTTTGGCATGCAATTATCTTCTCCCAATCCTAATCAGTTTAATCAGGTCTTTCCCCATATCCTTCTTTCTTTGTTTTAGAGAACAATGGTATTTAAGCCTGGAGTTTAAATGCTTCCTTTGCAATCTACACTAGAATTACGCATTTTCGTGTATCTCTGGTGTATATACATATTATACTTATACATATATGCATGTACATGTTAATAAACTCTTGTTTGTTTTTCTCTTATTAATATATTTTTTGTTAGAAGGTGTTCAAGATGAAAAATATGAAGAGTAGAGAAAATTATTTTTCTTTTCCACAGCAGGTAGAAAATGAGGAAGGTGGTTATATGCAGAATCAAAATGCAGAAAACATACACTGAATGAAATTTCAACTTACGTAACAAAAAAGACTTAATGATGCTGATATGTAGAAGAAAATCTATAAATGTATAATTACCAATATATAATTTCTAATTACCAAGTATAAATATGTGAATGTTGTATAAACAGACAATTTATTAAAAAGGGTATACACATAACTCTTAAAAATATGAAAAGGTGCTCAAACCTAATCAAAAGAAAAGAAATACAATGTAAAATTACACTGAAATAACATTTCTTACCTATTAAGATTGATAAAGAGACATAAGGTTAATAACACAATGTTATCAAGACTGGGAGAATAAGTACTTTACATATTGACTGATTGACTGAGAATATATAAATTGGTACAACACATATGGAGCGTAACAAAATATTTTTCATAATTTCATATTCTCTGATTGAAAAATTCCACTTCATTCTCCAGGTATATTAGTGTGTATTTGGAAAATGACATATGCATAATATCGATTTCATCATTGTTCATAATAGCAAAAGTCAAAAATCACATAATATGGAAACACCTGCTTTCAAAATACATCATTAAGTGAAGAAAAGGGAATGTGCAGAACATACTGCCCTCTATGCTACCATTTGCACAAAATGAAAGGAAAAAAAGGGCTCATTTTTGCCTATTTATGAAAAAGTACCTTTGGAAATATGAAATCAACCAATAGGAAGGGAAACTGAGCAGCATAAAGTAACAGTGCAAAGGAGACTTCTCACTGCATGCCTATTTATGCTTTTGGATTTTGAATCATGTGAATGCAATCTCTGTTTTAAAAATTCAATACATTACAAAAGAAAGAAAAAAGAAAAGAGAAAGGTACAAATAATTCCAACCTGCGTTACTAAATGTAACTTGGTTCCACTCCCAGGGTTCAGCAAAGCCAAACACTGACATGGAGATTTTCAGAAATAGAAAAATATCTCTATTTGTAAGGCATGAAGGCAGAAGGGACAGCTAACATGTAAGATCCAAAGTCTTTAATGGTTTATAAGCAAAGATTTTTTAAAACAGGAGTACATTTCAGGAAAGCAGAAGTTGCAGGTGGAATTGTAAACCAATACATGGAGGTTATATCTTGGTTTGGACTGTAAGTATGACCTTCTTTGGGCTCTTTAGGAAGAAATTTGTAACAAAGAACCAGTGGTCACAATTCAGTCCTCAGTTCTCCTTTTCCTGAGGTCTATGTGACATTGGTCTGCATTTGCTCTCTGGTAGGGGTTTCTGTACAAGTCAAGAACGTATGTCAAAATGTGTTATCTTTTAGTTTCTCTAGGGAATGAAAATATTGTGTGGCTCTGGCTTGCTTAGGAGACCATTGTTATTACTTTTTTGCTTTTCCAGTTGCTCGTTTATTTTTTAAGGGTAGCGTGGTACCTGAAAATTTCTCTCGAAGAGGCTCCAGATTTTTCCTTTATTTCTAAGAGAATAGGAGGGCCCTTAAGAAGGGTCCCTATTCCATATTATCTGGGTGGTCAGGAAAGCCCTTGGAAAGGAAGTGATGGTACAGCTGAATTTCAGAAGATGAGAAGTTCCAGCAGAAATAAAACAGAAATGAATATCATAAGCAAGTACTCAAAAGTATGAAAATATGTGGAAAGTCAGCAGAACCATAAAATAGCACTTGGAAGGAAGCTTCAAAGAGCTAAAGGGGAGCAGCGATGTATAAAACAAAGGGATAGAAAGTTCTGGGAAGGCGGGCATGATCATTAGCATCAAAGCTGCAGGGAGGTCAAGTAAGGCTGCTGCTCTCCTACAGTTTCCCTGCAGTTGATCTCCACTTTTTGCTTATGACTCTTTGCCATTGGACACTGTGGTTCAAGCTGTTGATTTTGCTTCTAGTTTGGCTAAGCCGTGGTTTGCAGATTCTTTGATACCGATGTGTCTTTTTGCCTAACAGGTAATAAAAATCACAGAAAATATAACAGATGACTTCCAAAATGTTGCAATCTACTTTATGAGAGAAATTGCATAAGCTAAAATAACCTCTGGATGGTTCCAAAGCAGTATATCTGAAATTGTAAAACAGTATAAATGAACTCTTAATTTTCATAGTATTTAGTTTATTAAAATACTTAATAGGGCTTGTTGACTGATAATCAAACTGTAAGGTCAATATCAAGGGCTCTCCTAAAGGACAAAACGAATGCCTTGCCCTGATGTTGCTTCCCCTTGATTGCCCCACCTGGGAAGCAGGACAAGGGTGAGCCATTTAGTGCTGCTCCCCACCTTAATCCTGTCCCAAGAAACTAATTGCTATACCTGGGTGAAGAAGGAATGCCCCATGGGCTGGGCAGGTCAGGCACAGTAGGATTTGGAAAGAGACTTTGAGTAGCCTAAGCTAATTATCGTGTCATTTGCTGTCCATCACAGTGGCTCCTGGTAACATCAGAACTGGGAGGAGGGACCAACCCAGATAGTATAAAACAGGACTCCAGCCCATAACCGAAGCATTTTTTGTCATAATGTTTGTTGTCTATGAAGGTATCTTGCTCTGTAAACTTGTATCTTGCTCTTGCTCTGTAAACCTCTTTCTCTTCCTCAATAACCTTTGTTTCATATTTGCCTTGCTTTTGGGATCTGGTCACTCTTTAGCCAAGAGTATACCAAGAATGAGAATGCAGTCAACTGATGGAACCCCCCCCCCCAAAATGAGGTGATACGGACCTTAATGGTAAACATATGATAACAGAGCATCACAGAGTGCTATGGGTTAGAAGGGATCTTGACAATAAGACAATAATAATGATGTAATCATGATAATAATAAAAATGACCATCCTGAAATGAAGTGAATGTTTCAACATAGCTCTGGGTTTCCCCTCATGCCTATGTCCTTTCTTCCCTTTCTTTCAGACTTTCCAGAACCGTGTGGCTAAATTGATACAATTGTCCAGAGTTAGAAAAGAGTTTTATAAATTTGTTTTGGGAGAATAAGGAGGGTATTCAGGAAAAAAAGAGGGGATTGGATGATGTTGACACAAGGGACAACATGAGCAGAACTCCAGTCTTCCTTGATTTAGACTTAGGGAGTAGTAAGAGAAGTGACATTGGCCTGATTGTTTCACCTTTCTCAATTTCAGTTTGATTACCCATCAAATAACAAGATTCATAGTTTTAAATGTTTCTTTTAGCAGTGCAGCTTTATTTATTTATTTATTTATTTTTATGAGAAATGGTGCTTAAAAGACCAGTGGCTAGACCATTGGTAGGAGCTGGTCTGGCTGGAGAACACATGGGCAACCAGCCGATCTCTTTTCTAACTATCTTTGAGATGGCCTCTGGATAAATATCATCATCCAGAAAATGACTGAATCAGACCATCTTATGGCCCCTTCAACTTAGAGTTTGTTTAATTGCTCTTAGCTTTAGTGGTCTGAGACAACTGACAAGATGATTAGCCAAAGGATGGCACTATTCTAAGAAAGATTTTCTCAATGTTTTCTTCTTTCATCATTTCAGTACTTTTAAACTTGGAATATAAGAAAGGCATTGACCTGCACATCCTGGTGGTTGGTCTAGGCATGCCAAGAACCTTACTGAAATACCTACATCTTAACTTTGGAATTTTATAAAAAATGAATATGAAAAATGCATTGGTTAGCAGTTACATAAACCCAAAAGGCTAAGATGATGTGAGTCATTTAAAAACAATTTCAACATAATGTCAGATTATACTTATTAGCATTATATTATTCTTTAATAATATATCTACAGGGAAATCAATTATTTTAGAAAAGTATGTATCAAAAAGTTAATTTCCCTCATCCGTGTACATGGATAGCTATCTATAACTGACTATGTCACAGCACACTGAAAGTTCCCTTATAGGTACAGCATGGTCTCTATGACTATGCCACATGCACACTGAAACTTCATTGTGTAAGTCGGGGTTCTTTGGAGAAACAGAACCAATAGGGGTATATGTGTGTGTGTGTGTGTGTGTGTATTTAAGTGAGATTTACTCCATAGTACATGGTATAAGAGATTGGCTTACACATACATTATAGTACAGGGTATAAAAGATTGAGTTTGGAGGCTAAGAAGTCCCCTGAGGTCCCACAATCTGCCATCCACAAGCTGGACACCCAGGAAAGCCAGAGGTCTAGTTCAAAGTTCTGAGAACCAGAGAGCTGAGGTTAGTGTATATCCCTGTCTGAGGGAGTCCAAGGGGCAGAAGATTGACAACTTATCCCCAGTAATCAGGCAGACTGTGTTCAACCTCCCTCCATCATTTTGTAGTTTGGGGGCTCTCAATGGAATGGATGACATCCACGGACATTGGGGAGGACCATCTGCTTTACTCAGTCTACCAATTCAAATGTTAATCTCCTCCAGAAATACCCTCACAGACACACTCTGAAATAGTGATTTAACCAGATATCTGGGCATCCCTCAGCTCACTGAAGTTGATACACAAAATTAACTATCATGGTCATGAAATCCAGAGCTTATAGCAATGGTTTGGGCTAAACTTCAGGCTATACTTTAAGCATTCCTAGTTTATCACAGAGAGATGGTACCACTCTAATCATTTATTGATTCATATCTCTAACCCTTACGTAATGTTTAACTTGTAACTCAATTTGGCAAGACAGCTTCTTGCCTTCAAACAAAAAGCACTGATGTTGCCTTGCTGAAATTAATAAGCATTCTCAAAGCATTTCCCAAAATGAATCAGTTAGTATAAGAACTATGGGTTCTCAGCACTCACTTTCTTCAAGGGAGTTGACTATCAAGGGTTAACCGCTGGCTGGTGGCTTTAGCTGACTTCTGGTTGCCCAGACAGACATGTGTCATCATGCTTTATCTTATGCTGGGAGTAAAGGAAGTTGCCTTTTGTGTGTGCCCTGGACTGGCTTCTGTCGTGGGAACACATACCAGCCTGTGGTGCGGTGTCGCAGTTTCTAGTAGGTGCTGTGCATGATTGGCATGTCCTCCAGAAAGCAGCAGGGCTGGAAAGGAGACAGGAGGGAAAGCAGAGCATGATATCAATAGCCTCCGCAGGGGATTTATTTTAAAGCCTGCCATGTTGTCAACATTGTTTCAATACGACAGCTGAGGCTTTTGCCAAGTATTGAGCATCTGACCCCATTTGGCTCATCCCTTTAAGCTGTGCCTTATTCTAAATGGAAGGGCTGACCCTCTGAGAAGCCATAGTCTGAGTCTGGTTCATCACCAAGTTCAAGATGATTATCTGAAGTTTCTTTGAACCTCAAGGGAGAGCAAAATTGAACTGAAAATCTCACCCGAGCAAATTTCTTCAGTGATTTTTTGGACTTTCTGCTTTTGCTTAGAAATGACAAGAAAGTAGCTTTTGTCCTCTGGCCATTTGGGACTAGATGGTAGATTCCAGACATATCGTATGCCTTTCTGGTGACAACCCAGCGGGGAAAGAAATTTATATAATCATTTTTGAAATGGAAATAGAACATAGAATTTAAATTCAGATTTAAAAATTGTTTAAATTGTGTTTCTTTAGCTGATAGATGCCGTCATATACAACAGTTTTTACATTTCAACCCCTAGAGATCAATTTTTTTTTAAACAAAACTTCAACAGCTAGAATAAGTGAAATTTAAACTCTCAGAAATAGTCGATAAGAATGTAAACTTCAAAGTTGGACTTGGGTTTAAATTTTGGCTTTAGACTTCTTAGAGATGAAACTAAGAGAAAGCTATTAACCTTGCTGAACTTCAATCTACTTATCTTTAAAAGAAGGTTGATAATGCCTCCTTTACAGGCCTGCGACGAAGATTATGTAGACTCTAAGCATAGTGTCTAGATTATAGTAATTTCTACATAAGTGGTAACAATTTTTATGTTATTAATAGAGCACACAATAGCTTACAGACTTGTTTTAGTCACATTTGGCACCATCCCTTCCAATGCAATAGAACTTGTTGGAAATAATAATTACAGTAATGCAATGATTATTGTACTAAATATTTCCATTTTACTTTATTAATGCTTTACAAGACAGGAATTATACTTATATACTTCACTGAGATTGTAGCATTTGATATTGTTTCCTCTAAAAATCTACCCTGCCGCTCCATCAACCAATATTTTAACAATTTTTAAAGCATAAAAAATATTTATAATAAGAAATTAGAGCCACTTTCCACCTTGGAGATTGTAATATAAGGAGTTTTGATCTTTAAATGTTTGCCTTCCTAAGTGGAAGAAGGTTACTATTCTTGAATTGTAAATGGGTACATCAGAAGTGAGACATTGTCTTTTTTTTTTTTTTTTTTTTGAGACGGAGCCTCAAGCTATCCCCCTGGGTAGAGTGCCATGGCATCACAGCTCATAGCAACCTCCAACTCCTAGGCTCAAGCGAGTCTCCTGCCTCTGCCTCCCAAGTAGCTGGGACCACA
>CAUYQV010162148.1:0-29176 GCA_963574575.1 Galagoides demidoff | reverse complement strand
TAACTGAGAAAATGACATGAAGGCTGTGTTGATCAGTTTGATGGAAGTATTTCAGATTGCATGTGAAAACCCCACACTGTACCCCAGAAGTGTATTAATGTACATAGTTATCATTCAATAAAAAAAATTAAAAAAAAAAG
Organism: Galagoides demidoff; assembly: GCA_963574575.1. NCBI lineage: Eukaryota > Metazoa > Chordata > Mammalia > Primates > Galagidae > Galagoides > Galagoides demidoff. The sequence goes on along the minus strand of CAUYQV010162148.1, from coordinate 29,036 downwards.
AAATGATGCTATGCATCTCACCCCACTTAGATAGCAGCTTCCTGGAACGTCTCCCCCTTTAAAAAACAAGTCCCTATGTTGCTGAAGTGGCAACATTAAAAAAGACTTCATCATCCTGGTGATTATAAACCTGATAAAGATAAGGTAACATGAAGAAAATTTTCCACAGTTGCTCGCTATCCATTTCACATAAGCTGAATAAGGAGTCAGGAAGGACAGAATCTTTGAAGCAGGTAATGGCAGTGGTAAAGGAAGTAAGAAACTTTATTCCTTAATACTGGCAGAAATGAAGTGGAGAATGAACTTGTTCATAGAATCTGAGAAAGGTAATGTGTGTATACATAGATTTGCATCTTTTGAAAGAAGGGAATCATTCTGCATCATTGTCCTAAGGCTGTGGCCTAACATAATATGTTATCTACAACCTTTTATTTATAGTCTAACATTCAAACTCCTTAATATGGCTTATGCAGTGTTACCTTATCTGCCCCCTGTTTTTACATCATTTTTCTTTCCATGTCCCCTAAGAGGCCCACTTTCTGTAGTCTATAATGTTGCCAGTCTAGTTTTTTTTTTTTTTTTATTTCCTCCCACTACCCCATGATCAACATTGCTTCTAGGGCATTACACTCTTTCCACCACCTCTCATCTGGGTGATTCCTATTGTACTTTTTGTTCCCAGTGAAGGTGTGAATATTTATCCAAAGGTTTACCTGAACTTTCTCTCAAATCTGGCTGTAATTCTGAGGTAGATAACACATTTTTGCATTCCCAATGTTACCCAGTCATTACTCATCTATAGCAATTGTGTTCTTCTCTGTTAAGTTAGCTATGTGAACATCCAGTCTCATAGATTTAAACGCTATTCACATACCAATAACTCCCAAATTCATATCTCCTTCTGATCTCTCCATAAATTCCACACTCAAATTTGCTAATTGTCTGTTCACTATATCCTTTGGGGAATGCTTAATAGATAGTCCAAATTAACATGTTGAAGATAAAATTTGGAATTTTTTTGTTTCCTTCAAGCCTACTTCCTTCTAATTCTTCCTGATCTTAATTAATAACAATTCATTTTTTTTCAAGATGAGTAACTAGAAACACTTCAGACGTATTTTCCTCACTTAGAGAAAACAAAATAGTGTGTAGGCAATCACATTTTGAGTATGTTATTTAAGAAGGAACATGTGAATTCACCAAAAAAAATGAAACATCAAAAGCTAGAAAGGAGAAAGAAAACAGGCAGCCTGCTTGACTTGGAACCAGGAATGATTCTCCAATAGGAGAGAGAGAGAAAGAGCCTTTCTGTGGTCCACTTTTCCACTGTGGAAACGTACAGTTCAGGTCACGGGACAGTACTTTGGCCTTCCTAAGCCATGAATTTAACTTAGGGAGCATTCATAGACTGTGAGATAGAATTGCCAGGGATGGACTATGCCCTGAGTTCCACACCTACCCTTTTTTTTCCCTCTTGTAACTCTTCTTTCTTTTCTCAAATTGCTTTTAAAAGAAATTTAGATTAATATGAGGGTAAAAAACAATTACACTTGTGTCCCACACCCAGAAGGTGTACCATGTACCCTTACATTCTGCTCATCAGGTGGGAGCAAACCATTCCCCCTGCCCTGCTCCCATCTCCTTTTCCCTCCTCCCCCTTCCCCACAATAGAATTGAATTGAGTTTTTCTCCTGTGTAAGCATGTACTAGTTTCTCTACTGGACTCATATTAGTATTGAGTACATTGAATACTTATTTTTTTTTATTGTTTGGGATTCATGGAAGGTACGGGGAATTAGGTTACACTGAATTTGTTAGATAAGTCCCTCTTATAATTGAATACTTGTTTTCCCATTCTTGAGATACTTTACTAAGAATAATGTGTTTCAACTCCATACAGGTTAATATAAAAGATGTAAAGTCTCCATATTTTTTATGGTTGAATAGTATTCCATGGTATATGTATCAAAGTTTATTAATCCATTCCTGCGTTAATGGGCATTTAGGTTGTTTCCACATCTTAGAGGTTATGAAATGAGCTGCTATAAATAATCTAGTGCAAATATCATTCTGATAAAATAATATTTTCTTCTACGTAGATGCCTAGTAAAGAGATTGTGGGATCAAATGGAAGGTCTCATTTGAGACCTTTTTTACTTTAATTTTACTTCTTTCCAAAGAGGTTATGTTAGTTCACAGTCCCACAAACAATGTAAAAGTTTTCCCCGCTCTCCACATCTTCACCAGTATCTGTAGCTTTTGGACTTTATAATGCGGGGTATTCTTTCTGGGATTTGGTGATATCTTAGGGTGGTTTTAATTTGTATTACTCTGATGATTAGGGATGATGAACATTTTTCCATATGTTTGTTAGCCATTCATCTGTCTTCCTCAGAGAAGATTCTGTTCATGTCTCTTGCCCACTGAAAGATGAGATTGCTTGCTCTTTTGTTGATTAATCTGAATTCTCTGTAGATTCTAGTTATCAACCCTGTTTTTCATAGTCCTACAAACAAGGGACTTCTCCCATTCTGAAGGTTGTCTGTTGGTTTTAACTGTTATACTATTGGCTGTGGAAAAGTATTTTAACTTAATCCTGTCCCATTCACTTATTTTTGATGTTAGTGCAATTGCCAAAGGGGTCTTTTTCATAAGCTCTTTTCCCAAGCCTTTTACCATTAAGAGTTTTTCTCACATTATTCTAGGATTTTTATGGTTTTATGTCTTAAATTTAAATTGTTTATCCAGCTAGAGTCAATTTTTGTAAGTGGTTAGTGTTTCAAGTCCAGTTTTAATCTTCTACATGTGGCTAACCAGTTCTCCCTGCACCATTTCTTAAATAATGATTCTTTCCCCTAGTGTATACTTTTGTTTGTTTTACAAAGATCAGATGACAATACATGGTGGCTGGGTTTGTTTCTAACTTCTCTGTTCTATTCCATAGATCTATATCTCTATTTTTGTCCCAGTGCCATGCTATTTTGATCACTGTAGCCTTGCGGTATAACCTGAAGTCTGGTAACATGATGCCTCTAGATCTGTTTTTATTTCTTAAAATAGCATTGTCCATTTGGTTCTATATACTTCAAAGTATTATTTTTTTCCTAGTTCTTCAATGTGTGATGTTGGTGTTCTGATGAGGATTGCATTGTATCTGTAGTTATCTTTGGGCAGGATGGACATTTTAACAATATTGATTATTCTCAGCCATGAACATGGTATGTTCTTCCATTTGTTAATTTATTCTGTTATTTATTTTCTCAGGGTTTTATAGTTCTCCTTATAGAGATACTTCACATCCTTTGTTAGGTATATTCCCAAGTATTTCATTTCCACTGAAGCTGATATGAAGGGCGTTGTGTCTTTGATTTGATTCTCAGCTTAACTGTTATTGGCATATATGAAGGATACCAATTTGTGGACCTTGATTTTGTATCCCAAGACATTACTGTATTTCTCAATCACTTTCAGGAGCATAGTGGTTGAGTCCCTGGGATTTTCCAAGTATAAGATTATATCATCCACAAAGAGGGATAATTTGATTTCCTATGTTCCATTTGAATACCTTTAGTATCCTTCTTTTGCCTGATTGCATTACCTAGAACTTAGATAACTTGAATAGCAATGGTAGCAATGGACATTCTTGTTTTGTTCTAGCTGTAAGTGGAAACGTTTTCTGTTTTAGTCCTTTCAATATAATGTTGGCTGTGAGTTTGTTGTAGATGGCCTCTATCTGTTTAAGAAATATTCCATCTACGACTATTTTCTTAAGCGTTTTATCAGAAAAAGAAGCTTGTTTAATGTTAAGAAGTTTGTTTAATGTTTTTTCTGCATTTATTGAGAGGATCATATGGTCTTTGTTTTTTCTTTTATTTATATGGTGAATTACATTTATGGATTTGTGTATGTTGAACCAACCTTGCATCTCTGGAATAAAGCCCACCTAATCAGGATGTATAAGTTTTTAAATTTGCAGTTGTATTCTGTTTGCTATTTTTTATTGAATATTTTATATCAATATGATATCGGTGTGTAATTTTCCTTTTTTGTTGGGTCCTTTCCTGGTTTTGGTATCAGGGTGATATTTGATTCCCAGCATGTGTTGCAGGGGATTATTTTCTTCTCCAAGTTTTTTTTTCTTTTTTTGTCGTTTTTTTTTTTTAATTAAATGATAGCTGTGTACATTAATGCAATCATGGGGTACAGTGTGGTGTTTTCATATACAATTCGAAATATTTTCATCAAATTGGTTAAAATAGCCTTTATGTCATTTTCTTAGTTATTGTGTTAAGATGTTTATATTCTACTTTTAGAAAGATTCACTTGTACCCTTGTAAGATAAACCATAGAGGTGATCCCACCAATCACCCTCCCTCCACCCATCCACTCCTTTCCCCTCCTCTCCCCCTCCCCTCCCCATATTCTTAGGCTATAATTAGGTTATAGTTTTCATATGAAAGCTATAAATTAGTTCCATAGTAGGGCTGTGTACATTGGATACTTTTTCTTCCATTCCTGTGATACTTTGCTAAGAAGAACACTTTCCAGCTCCATCCATGTGAACATGAAGGACGCAAAGTCTCCATCTTTCTTTATGGCTGCCTAGTATTCCATGGTGTACATATACCACAGTTTGTTGATCCATTCGTGGATCATTGGGCACTTGGGCTTCTTCCACGACCTGGCTATTATGAATTGGGCTGCAATAAACATCCTGATACAAATATCTTTGTTGTAGTGTGTTTTTTAGTCTTCTGGATATATACCTAAAAAAGGAATTGCAGGATCAAATGGCAGGTCTATTTTTAGTTCTCTAAGTGTTCTCCAGACCTCTTTCCAAAAGGAACGTATTAGTTTGCATTCCCACCAGCAATGTAGAAGTGTTTCGTTTTCTCCACATCTATGCCAGCATCTCTGGTTTTGGGATTTTGTGATATGGGCTAATCTTACTAGAGTTAGGTGATATCTCAAAGTAGTTTTGATTTGCATTTCTCTGATGATTAAGGATGGAGAGCATTTTTTCATATATCTGTAGGCCATGTGCCTATCTTCTTTGGAGAAATTTCTCTTGAAGTCCCTTGCCCACCCTGAGATGGGATCACTTGATCTTTTCTTGCTAATACATTTGAGTTCTCTAAGGATTCAGGTTATTAAACCTTTGTTGGAGACATAACCTGCAAATATCTTCTCCCATTCTGAGGGCTGTCTGCTTGCTTTACTTACTGTGTTCTTGGCCATGCAGAAGCTCTTTAGTTTGATTAAATACACTATTGTCCCAATAGTGTATTTTTGATGTTGCTTCAATTGCCTGGGAGGTCCTCCTCATAAAATATTTGCCCAGGCCAATTTCTTCAGGTGTTTTCCCTACACTTTCTTCTAGTGTTTTTATGGTTTCATTTCTTAAGTTTCACTAGTTCCTTTTTGAAGGTCTTGTATAAAACATTCTTGTATAAAACTATCCAAGATTTTTTCTTTTTTTGGAAGGTTTTCAATTGTTGTTGCCTTTTCCGTGCTTAATATTAGGCTATCAAAAATTTCTAATTCTTTCTGGTTAAGTTTAGGAAGGTGGTGTGATTCCATGTATTGATTCATTTCCTTTGTGTTTTCAAATTTCTGGGCATAGAGTTTTTTGTAGTACTCTTTGATGATCTTTATATCTCTGTGGTATTTGTTGTTATTTCCCTTTTAATTTCTGACTGAGATTATTAGAGATCTTACATTTCTATTTCTAGTTAGTCTGGGCAAGGTATTATTGATGTTATCAATCTTTTCAAAGGACCAACTTTTTGCTTTTGTTGATTTTCTTATTGATTCTTGTGTTCTCAATTTCATATATATTTGCCCTAATTTTGGTTATTTCTTTCCTTCTGGTAATTTGGGATTCGGTTGCTACTCTTTTCCAGCTCCTTGAGATGGTCCATTAGCATCTTGACTTGCACTCTTTCTGTTTTATAGATATGGGTATCCAATGCTGTAACTTTCCCTCTTATAATTACTTTTTCAGTATCTCAGATGTTTTGATAGCTTGTGCATTCATTGTTTTTGTTTGAGAAATATGATTATTTCTTTCTTTACCTCCTCCTCGATCCAGGTGTCATTCACCATAAGGTTGTTTAGTTTTCATGACTTTATGTTGGTTCAAAGATTTCTGTCAGAGTTCTATTTTTATTCCATGATGGTTCAAAAAGAGACAAAGTGCAGTTTGTTTTCTTGTAATTTTATTCAGGTTGTATTTGTGTGTTGGAGCCACTCGAAGGAACCAAGCAGCATGCCAATTGAAAGTGCAAGCTTGCAAGAGGTGAGGCTCACTAGAGGTGCAGGGGAGCCTTAAGCAACCTCTGTAATGGCTATTTATTGAGAAGATAGCAGGTGTGGGGAGTGTCCAGTAATAACATACAAGGTCTACATGTTTAAAGATTGCCAAGTGCTCTTTCCTCATGTGCTCTTCCCCCACAACCCCCACAATGAAGCACCATAAAATGTTCAAGGTTTAACACCTGCTTACTAATGAGTGACTTATCTTATCTCATTCTGGAGCACTGAGTTGCTTGGGGGCTTGCCCTCAAGCTACAAAACTTCTCTTGGCTTGCAAGGGGACTGTCCTGCTCTCAGCATTTTCTTGGATGTGTTAAGAACCAGTGACTGTCTTTGCAAGCATGGTGTCCATTCCCTTACATTTGTGCCACAAGATATTATTATTATTTTTTGAGACAGAGTCTCACTATGTTTCCCTTGGTAGAGTGTCCTGGCATCACAGCTCACAGCAACCTCAACCTTTTGAGCTTAAGCACTTCACTTGCCTCAGTCTCTCAAGTAGCTGGGACTATAGGCACCTGCCATAACACCCACCTTTTTTTTGTTGTTGTTGTAGTTGTCATTGTTGTTTAGCTGGCCCGGACCAGGTTTGATCCTGACAACCCCAGTATATGTGGTCAGTGCCTTACCCACTGAGCTACAGGTGCCAAGCACTCCAATATATTAATTTTGAAGGCTGATCATCAGCTGATAAGAAGAAAGTATACTTGATTTATTTGGGATGAAGTGTTCTATATATGTCTGTTAAATGCACTACTTTTAAGGTTGTGCTTAATGCTATTGCTTCTTTATTTAGTTTCTACTTGGAGGATGCATCCAGTTTTGTCAGATGGTGTTGAAATCCCCAGGTATTATGGAGTTGGAGGATATAGAATTTTTCAGATCATTTATGTTTCATTATATATATTTGGAAACACTTAAGTTCTGTGCATAGATATTCAGAATTGAAATCTTTTCTTGTATCATTCTGTTGACCAGCTTGCAGTGTCCACCTTAATCAATCCTTATTATTGTTGGTTTAAATCCAACTGTCTGCAAATAACTTTGCAACCTACATTTTTTTTCTGATGTGCATTTGCCTGTAATATTGTTTTCTAGACCTTCATTCTGAGTCATGTTTTATCTTTAGAGGTTAGCTGTTTTCCTGAATATAATCTATATTTGGCTTTAAAAAAATCTTATTGGCTTCCTTATGCCTCTTCAGTATCGAATTCAAACTATCATATTTACTGAGAGAATTGATAAGTATGGTGGAGTATGTTCATCTTGTTTTGTGAAGGTCCATTGGTTAGTTTTATAACTTGTACCATTGAGAAAGCTAGGCTTTTATCTTTAATTTCTGGGTGTGTCTAATTTGCTGGTGGTCCTTTGTGCCAGTCAGTGTGAAGAATGGATCTGAGTACTTCCTTCAGAGCTGGCCTTGTTGCTGTGAGTGTCCTCAATGTTCACTTGTCAGTAAAATGTTTGATTTCTCCATAGAAAATGAGACATAGTTTAAGAAGATACAGAATCCTGGGCTTAAATTTTTTTTGGTTAAGCTAGTTGAAGACAGATGACAACTCTCTTCTGGCTTCAATTATTTCAGCTGAGATGTGCACTGTGATGTTGATATTTTTCCCCTCATAGGAATCTTCTCCTTAATTCCACTAATCTTATTTCTCATTCAGATTATAAATTCTGTTTCTCTCATTTCAGTAATTTCTGTATGGATGGTAGTTTCAGCTGTATCTCCCCTGAAATGCCTTATTAGGGTTGATCTGCTATGATTTTTTCAAATTGCCAGGGTTCCTCTTCATGTAAATTTTTCAGTTTATTTATATATTTATCTGTTTTTATGTTAGAATATAAAGTAGTCCCTAAATATTTGCTGAGAGATAATTTAATTTGGGGCCCTTAATCACCACCCCAGAGATGTATTTGGTAAATAAAACTAGCAGGTTAGTTCAGATCCAGAGACCCTGGGATATGGAGCTTGCCACAGTTTCACCACTGACTGTTCAAATGATCTGGAACTTGTACTTATAACCCTTCCCATACAGCCTCAGGAAGCTACCTTTTGGGGTTTAAGCATGAAAGTCTCTGAGGACTGGCCTTGCCTTCTCCAAGTTGGATGGGGTAGCACTGGGAGGTGAATCTCCTAATGAGCCTTCTAGGTCGGGCAAGGCATCTCCTGCTTACCACACACTGATTCTTTCCTTGTATCAGCCTATTCGTCACACACTTTAAAAGAGTTGAAGTTTATTCTTGAGTCACTACTGCAATAAGTTAGAACTACTGCAGGCCCTGCCTGCAGAGGGGCTAAGGTGGAGAATCAGGGAATTATCCTAACTATTCCCACCCTCATAGCATTTGCTGGAGTCTTGGCTGTGGACTGGGTACAATGTGGTTGTCACCCATAGCTGAGGAAGGGAATCTTCTGCTCATGGTCTGTTTTCTGGACCTTCCCAGAGCAGGGTCACCTGACTTTAGGCCTTTATCTAGCTACATTGGGAGTATAGGAGCTGGGGATGCCAGACACAGATGCCAGATAGGGCCATTCCAGGGGTCAGGGGAAAGGTCCCCCCTAGCCGGAGGAAGACACAGGAGGGAGCACAGCACACCAGCGCCAGTACAGCTGAGCCGCAATTTCCTCTTACAATAGGGAAAGGGGGCATACTTGACTCATTAGACCACACAATGGAGATGACCTCCAGAGATCTCATCAAACATGCCCCCAGAAACCATTTCCCCTCCTGTAAACAGTTAAGGATCTTCCAGATATGGTGACATAGAAACTGGCCTTTGAAATCCTTGCTTCTGAGGTTGGGGGCTCATTGGCTTTTCTATTGCCCAGGGTTGGGACAGACACTCCAGGTTTTATGGGCCAGGTTAGCACTTTGCCTTACCCAGATTCTGGGAAGCTGGCCTCTGCAGTGGGAACATCATCAGACAACTAGAATTTTCTTTGGGTGATTTAGTGAATTCAGGGTGAATAAATAAAAAGGCTTAGGAAATGACTTTACACTACTATAGGTTTTTATCAACACCATACACTTAGGACTTAGGTTGCACTAAATTTATAAAACATTTTTTTTCAATAATAAATTAACCTTAGCTTATTGAAAATTATTATTTTATAAACTTTTTAACTAATATTTACTTTTAACTCTTTAATAAAGACTTAAAACATGAATATATTATACAACTATACAAAAATATTATCTTCATATCCTTATATAATTTTTTAAAACTTAAATATTTTACTAAGAACTAATATCCAAATATACATGTTATCCTACGTTTACAAAGGGTCAGGATCATCAAGATGTCACTAGGCGATAGGAATTTTTCAACTGTGTTTAATGAGACCACTGTCATCTATGTTGTCCATTGTTGATTGAAATGTCATGATGTGTTACATAACTATAGTTATAATTATATGAAAAACAAATAACAATATAGATATGATGGGAAAATAGGGAAACATGTTTAATATTTTTAAATTTGACAGTAATTTTAGTTTCAAGAAGAGGAATTTATATCTTAATTGAATATATTGGATTGAAAACCTCAGAACTTGTGTAAATTCACTGCCTGAGTTAAATAAATTAAGAAAAACAAAGCTCTTTTAGATGTTTGAACAATATTTAGAAAGAGTTTTTAGTTTCTGTTGACTTTGGGAAATGAGGATATGTTAGAATGCGTTGAAGGGAAGGGGAGAACTTGAAATAGCAAAGGCAAAAGGCTATAATAGGATGCTATTTCATTATATATCAGTCTATGAATAAAAGGGGAACATCTTCCTATACACATAGAGCAGAAGTGAAATGGTAGAATACACTTTGTGAGGCCTTGGGATGTCATGCTTAATAACTATGTTTGTCCCTCACTTAAAAAATTTATTTTATTGGGCACAATGTGAGGGTGTTCAGCACATTCCTTAGGTGACAGGCTAAACTAGAATTTGAACCTTGCCTTAGAATCGAAAACATTTGTACTCTCATATTAATTTGAAACAAGAAGTATATAAGGAAGAAAGATGAGAAAACAAAAATTCTTTTAAACTAACACAAATAAAACTTGAATATATTTCTTGGAAAATTTCTAGAACATAGGAATGTTTCCTGCCTTTTGAAAGTATGTATAAATGCATTACAATTAATATTCTTTACTGATATATATTTCATATAATAAATGCTATTTTAGGAAATTAAAAGGCATTTAATAATACATTTTATTCTTTCCTTCATGAAGTATTAAGCATTCACTATCATGCTAGGTTTATTGTGAGGAGACTAATGAGGATTGAAATATAATATTTTGTGAAAGCGAGACTTGATTTGAATCTTAAAGGATTGTAAAGCATAAGAAAGTGGAAGGTAAGACTCATGGCAATTTAGGTCAGGATAGCAGCATGAAAAAAGCACAAAGGTAAGCATTATGAGTATGCAGGAAAGAAATAGGTAAGCATGAAAGAAAACAAAAAAGATGGACAAGGAATTTGAATCTACATTATGTAGGGCATTAATAATAAGGCCAAATTGTTTGGTCTTGATGTAGAAGTCAATGTAGGGACACATCCACGCTTGCAGATGTATTAGCAAATTCATTCAGATAGCACTAAATAAAATACACTGGAAGTGGAAGAGCCTTGATTCTAGAAAAATAGTGAAACGGCACTGGCATTTATTCAGATATGGATTATGGGACATTCTGGACTAGATTAGTGGGAACGGAGAGGTAGAAACGAAATTATTTAATGACAAGTTTGATGGATAGATTAAAGAGAAGAATGCCTCAAAGATGACTCTAGAGTTTTGCATTTCAAAAGTGTTGGTCATCTTAGAAATAAAAATGCAAAAAGGGATCTGGCAGTGGGCATGGATGGGAAGCAAGAAGAGTTTGATTTGTTTATAGTGAGAAATACCTAAAATGTTTAGCTTAAGCAAAATGGAACAATTTACTTTGCTAAAATGCACAGAATTTTCTTCATAATTTGTGTTACTATCTCCTAGATACCCAGACTCAAATAGCAAGAGTTCCAGATTTAATAACAAGATAGCATTTAGAATTACAAAATGCTGGGTTATATAAGGGTTTTGATGTTCCACCTTGGCCTTACTCTTATTCACCAATGCCTTGCTAAACTTGTTATAACTTTTAATATGCTGGAAGCCTCTAAAGAGTGTCTTAAGTCACTGCATATCAAGTCTTTACCTAGGCCTAGGGACACTTCTTATTCCTGACATGCCAGGGAATAGCAGAGATGACAGGTGGCTCTTTAGCTTAATGGCATGATTGCCTAGTTTAGCTAGGGGACAAGAGCTTTCTGTAGAGGGGTCTCCATTATGTTGAGAAATTTGAAAAGAACTCTTCAGCATCACTCTTCTAGGGATAGTCCATCCTAGAATGGATGAGATTAAAAAAATGAAAAATCTGTTATTTTTATCTCCCTCCCCCAAACAAAAATACAACAAACAAACAAATGAAAAAGAAAATCAAAAGACAGTTCTATCGGCCAGGGGACATACACATTTGGATAGGGATCTTTAGTTAAAATCCAAAGGTATGTCAGACATGGCTGTTTTCAAATTCCAGTGTTACAACTGCTGTAAAATAAGGCAATTTGTCACGGAATTGAGGTAAAGTACTTCTGACCTTTTGAGCAGACAAGCACAATCTTTTTCCCCCAACTCTCATTTTCAAAATACGAGGATCTATGTCTAGAATAATGTTTTGTAAAAATAACATTCAGGCCTTTCAAGTAAGGCACAGAGGCAATCTCAAATGTAACAGAAGTGATCTAACCAAACACACACAACTAAACCATTGCATTGTTCTGATTTTAGTGGTGTTAGCAAGATATGAACTCTGAACTGTAGATTGTTGAGTGATGTTGCTAGGCAACTTTGCTTTTTATATGTGATTGGTCCTTTTGGTCTAATTCTGCATTTTGCATATATCTTTCATTCTAAGCAATAGAAGTTTGGGCTTGCCAAAGCTGATATTAATAGGTAGGTGAGAAAGTTACAGTTGTACACATTGTTTGACATTCTTTTATTTAAGAATTCACATAGGTATACAACTACATTGTTATGGCTAAAAAAATGACAACATGAAATATAGCAGCCATTTTTCTCTCAAGAAGAGGAGCTTATATATTTACTTCATACAAAGTATCTCTTGCTTTAGCAATACATCAAACTGTTCAGTACCATCAGTCTGAATCAATTAGAAATTATTCACAAAGTAAATTACTTTGAAAAGCTTTGATTTGTTACCAGAGCTTGTTACCATTCTCTTCAATCTTAAATGATTGAGATCCGAGAAGTAATAATGTGACAGTGATAGTGAAATGTAACTTTTATTGAGATTGATGATCACCTATTTGCTATAATATTTGCTTTTAATAATTTAATTTTTCAAACTGCAGAGAAACCCATAAATATTTTATTATGAAGCTTCTACAATTTATGTAACTTTGGTTTGTACTTGTTCATAATGTTTTGAATATAACTATGTCAATAAAAAGTCATTATTTAAAAAATAATCCCATTAACAATGTGGTTTTAGCTCTTAATTTTTTTCTTTATTATATCTCTTCTTTTCAGTAGCATATGCCTTATGTATTGCATACACTAAACTCTTGCTGAAATAAATTGAGAAATTACAGCTCCCTTTTGAAAAACCTGACTAAATAATTGGGAGCTGGACATTAACTTCCATCTTCATAGACGTTTTTGGAGACTTTCCTTTCACTATCAGCATTCAGTAGCTTTTAAAGTTATTCAACTAATAATATGTAGAGCTACCTGCAAGAAATGAGAGTATAAAAGGAAAACAAAATAGTTCTCACATTTAGTGAATTATATCACAAATATCACTAATTTGACCTGTTTTGAATTATGTTTCTTAAACACGAAAAATTTCTATAAAGAAAGTCATCTAAAAGTGAATAGGATTTTTGAACTTAAGTCTACAATATTAGAATTTTTAAAAAATACAAAACAATGACTCTACATTTTAAACCATACAACTACTAAAACAGAAAAAGGTATTTGGTTGCATTTATAATGGATTCTCAAAATTTCAATATCAAAATCATATGTGTTTACAAACTCTTTGTCAAAACTTAGGAAATAAGTAAACAAGCAAGATTAATGGCCAGTTTTACCTCATTGTGTTTCTTTCTTCCAGTTGGTGCTTTCTATCTGAGCACTGAACTGAGCAATTAATAGAATGACAACTTAGGAAATAGCCATAATTGTTTCTGCTGGTTATCACTTCTATCTATAAATTAATAGATTACTATTTCCACTAAGTTTCTTGCCTTCTATTATTGAATTTAAACATTCAAGATGCTATCTGCAGCCTTGTTTGCAAAATATAGTTGTGCCCAGCTGGTCTTGGGCACACTTTGACAACTTAGAATACACTTAAATTAGTTAAAAATTTCAAACCCAGCTGATGTATATTTATATCATGTGACTTCTCTCAATATATAAGGAAGAGCATAGATAAATAGAAATCTGAAAATTGAGTAGAAGCCAATTTTAGTTGAGTAAAAGAACAACTTTTTGAAGTCTAGCAATGAAAGTGTCTGCATTTGAGTGATGTCCTCATCCCTAGAAATGACGTAGCTGAGGTTGGGTGAACCTATGACTGACATGTTATAGAAGGGATTCTGACATTGGATGGGTAAATGTTTAGTCTATATCAATTCTGAGATCACTTTTGTCTCTCAAATTCTACTAAATTAGGACACACTTATTTTCAAATACGCTCTGCCATTCCTAACCATTATTTTAGTCTTAATTGAAGAAAACAATATATCAGAATATAACATTAATAAAGTGATTGCACACATGCACAGTGCTTTTGACAAAGGCATATATCCTGGGCAGATGAAAATTTTGAAGGTGTGACTATTATAAAGAATGTAGACCAGTAAATTAATGACAGTAGCAAAGAAAAGTGATGAGACTAAGGTGTTACAGTTAGGTAAATGGGTAACAAATACAATTCCAAAACATGACTGATTCATAGGCATGGCATTGATACAATTTATTTATTTATTTATTTATTTATGTATTTATTCATTCATTTTTGAGACAGAGCCTCAAGCTGTCACCCTCTGTAGAGTGCCGTGGCATTACAGCTCACAGGAACCTCCAACTCCTGGGCTCAAGCAAGTCTCCTGCCTCTGCCTCCCAAGGAGCTGGGACTACAGGCACTGCCACAATGCCCAGCTATTTATTTATTTTTTTTTTAGTTGCAGCCATCAGTGTTGTTTGGCAGGCCTGGGCTGGATTCGAACCCACTAGCTCAGGTGTATGTGGCTGGCACCTTCACCGCTTGAGCCATAGGTGCCAAGCCCAACATTGATACAATTTAACAGAAAAATCTGTCAGAATTCATTAGTGTTCCTTGCTTAAACCTGGCAAACTAAGAATTCTGACTCTGTTGTCTCATTTGACTTTATGGACATTCTTGTGATTAAAGCCCATTGCAGAGTGCAGTGCACGCATTAGAAGTCATGTGTCCATTTGTTTTTCCACTTAGCACAGTATTTCGAGTGGGGTTTTATCTGTTTGCCACATTGAGTCTATAAAGAAGAAAGGAGGCTGAAATTTCAATCTGAGAATCAGCTAAATGCTTAAATAGAAAGGTCAACGAACTAGTTAATATTTTACTTCATACAAGAAGGCTTATTCACTACAACTCATAAATTAACCTATACATTTCATATAACTTGACTCTATTATTTGTTTCTTTATTATTCCTATACTTCTTTTTTATCTTTCCCCAATCCTAGCTGCACATATCTTTCTACTGGGTTGTTTTATTTATGTTCTTTTCTTCATGAAAGTTTATTTTAGGATATTTGAAAGTACATATACTTTAGTTACATAGTTTGCTTTTAGAAATTTTATGTCGAAGTTATAGGTGTTCTCCTCACCCAGAAAGTGTGCAGTGCATCCATGCAAAGTACTTATTGGGTGGGAATTTACCCTTCCCTTTCCTTTCCCCCTCACCTGAATTTCATTGAGTTTTGCTACTTTATGGACACATAGGTATTGATCAACGAGTTCCTAATTAGTATTAAGTACATATGGTGTTTGTTTTGCCATTCTTACAGTACTTCACTTAGAATGACCTTCAATTCTTTTTTTTTTTTTTTGAGACAAAGCCTCAAGCTATCCCCTTGGGTAGAGTGCCATGGCATCACAGCTCATAGCAACCTCCAACTCCTGGGCTCAAGCGATTCTCCTGCCTCCACCTCCCAAGTAGCTGGGACCACAGGCGCCCACCACAATGCCTGGCCATTTTTTGGTTGCAGCCATCATTGTTGTTTGGCGGGCCCGAGCTGGGGATTCGAACCCGCCACCTTAAGTGTACGTGGCTGGCGCCTTAGCCGATTGAGCGACAGGCGCTGAGCCATGGCCTTCAATTCTATCCAGGTTGTTACAAAAGATACTAGGTCACCATCTTTTTATGACTTAGAAGTATTCCTGTACTTCTTAAACTATGGGATGTCTCTCATATGATGTCATGGAGTCAACAATCTGATAATGTTTCGATGTGAGATAGTTACACAATAGTGTGAATTATTATTCTTGAAAAAGAATAATTATACATCTCAAAATGTTGCAACATATAAAAGTAACAAAAGAAGAGATTGAAAAGATTGCATATGCTTAAATTGATGAGAAATTGTGAATTGAAATTTGTAATCAATTAGGTTAAAAAATATGAACGATCCATGTACTTTAATTATTTTGGTTCCATTGAACAAGTGTTTAATTTCCTCTGAATAATCTCTAGGGATGATAAAATGTTGGTATGAAGGATATTAACCATGGATTCACTTTACCAGAATACAAAATATCCTCATGGACATATAATATCCAAGTGGAACTTTGTAAGTGGCATTATAGAAGATACTACTTAAATTAATAAATGTTGATTGCAATAGTTTTTGTTTCTTGTAAGTATTTTATAGAAAATTATTCAGAAATATTTGGCTACATAAAATTAGTGGATTTTTTCTATTTGAAACATTTATGCTATCATGGTTAAAAGCTGACCTCTTGATTTTGACTGTTATGGCTTGAACATGCACTAGAGCAAGTTACTGAACCTTTTTGTGCCTCAGCCTCATTATATGTAAGGTGGACTAATAGTTCTACTAAACTCACAAATTTTCATGAGAATTAAATGAGTTAATCCGTGATAAGCATTTAGAAGTACCTGACACAAAGTAAGTACTCAATAAATGATCATTGTTATCTTTAACAAACACATATGTATGCTTTGTTGGGAAGTTCCACCTCTACAGACCATCCAACTGACAAACCTACTGAAATCCAAATTTGAGAAGGCAATGTTTAGAAATGGTCACAACTGGGTTTTCCTGCCCATTTCAACTTTAACTTAAAAAGTAGTATATGTGCTAGAGATTAAAAAGGACTCCTGTACTAAAAATAATATTGTCTACATCTAAATATTTTTGAATCATAATGGTAAAAGGTAAAACTCTATAATCGCTTTTAGAGAACACAAATACATACACAAATGAGCCTACATAAAACTACCTCAGGAGGCATAAAAATCATGGTGGATTTTAATAGTCCTGGGCTCCATTACCTATTTACATAAGAAGTTTATGGCAAATAAAGACCTACACAAAGGATTGTTTATCACATAAATTTTATTTCTACTCATATGATATTCTTACATTCCACCCTTACCTTCACAATTCTCTCTTCTTGCTCAATAGTTACATACCCTGTAACTGGGCCCACCAAATTGACTTAGAGTCATTCTCTCATATCCTTGATTACTACTGATAAACTAAGTCTTGTTAATTAGTTAATGGTTGCCAAATTATTAATCTGTTATATTTTTCTGGCAACACACTTTATTTTACTAGAGCCCTTCAGGACACAGTCAGAACCATTATTACTAAGCCACAATTTCCACATTTGTAAAAGCACAAAAATAAATTCTTCCCTCTTATATCACAGAATTGCTAAAAATTAAGTGAAATAATCATAAGACTTTGAAAATGATAAAGTTATATGCATATCTATGGATTATTTGTTCATTCACCTAATCATTTAACAAACATTTATTGTGTGCCAAAACGCTTTGCCAAGTATCATTCTAGAGCCTTTGGATGCATCAGTGAAGAAAGATCCATGCCCTTCTGGAAGTTCTTGTCTGGTGAGGAAAAGATAAATAAACCATGTATGGAATAAGTAACTCATGTAGTCCATTGTAAAGTGATTACTGCTATAGAAAAAGAAGTAAACTAGAGTTAAAGAGATTGGGGCTTTGGTGGGGGAGTTTGTGATTTTAAATAAAGTAGTTAGGTCAGGGAGGCCTTATTGACGAGGATATGTGAACAAAATCTTGAATGACTTGAGAAAGTTACCCATGTAGTTAATTGGAGGTGAGTTTTCTAGGTAGAGTAAATAGAGCATAGGCTTTAGGAAAAGAACACATATGGCAATTCCCCCTCCCCACCCAAGAAAAAAGAAAAATAAACAAGAAGGGCAGTATTATTAGAATAGAATGAATAAGGAGATCAGTAGACAGTATCAAATAGGTAAGGTGAGGGGTTAAGAATAAGAGAAGATTGATCAGGTAGAGCTTTATTGCTTACTTCAATGACTTTCCAGTTTACTCTGAGTGAAATGGGGGAACCACTGAAAGTCCCTGAGCAAAGACGTGACCTAACTTCTGTCTGTTTAAAGTGTACTATAGAATGCAAAGAAGGGTGGCACCAGAGAAATCAGAGAGGAAGTTTAATGCAGTATTCTACATGAGAGATGATGAGGCAGGAGCAGAAATAGTGCAAAGTACTCATATTTGGGATATAATTTTAAAGATAGTGACCTTAGGTCTTTTTGGCTGAAAAGTGAGAGAAAGAGAGAAGCAAACAATGACTCTAAAGTATTGAGATTGACCGGAAGGATGGAGTTTCCATTGATTGAGTGGTAGAATATTAAGGGTAGAGAAAATGAAGGGGTTAATATCATGGGTTCGGTTTTGAAGATGAGCTGTGCATTACAGACTGAAGTGAAACTGTTGATTAAGCAACTGGAGACAATTTGGGAGAGATGTTTGGGCTAGAGATATAAATGTAGGTATCACTGACATACAGATGTTATTTAAAGCTATAAGAGTAGATGGATCACTAAGTTGAACTGAGTCTGGGGGTATTCCAACACTAATAAGATGTGGAAAGAGGGAAGAACTAGCAAAGGAGACTGGGAAAAAAATAAATGAGTACTTTGGGGTAAATACTGAGAATGTGGTACCTTGAAAGCTGTGTGAAGAAAATGTATCAAGAAGGGCATCATCAACTGTGTCAAACACTGTTGATTGGTGAAGTCGGATGAGAACGTATAATTGAAGTTTTAGTAGTTTGACTGAAGTAGAGAGGTGTAAAGACAGGTTGGAGTGTGTTGAAGAGAGAATTAGAATGGAGGAATTTGAGAATAGATATAGATGACTCAGAAAATTTTGCTACAAAGTGCAGGCAAAGAATTGAGACTATAATAGCAATGAATGTAGGATTAAGTAAAGATTTTAAGTATATATTTTCAGGAAAGGATTAATAGAAACATACTAAGTGTGTAACAACAGCGTGCTGATGCAACTTATCCACTAAAGAGGGAAATTTGATTATGTCACATAGAAATTACTGACTGCTGGAACAAAGTTACTGAATAGGTGAGAGGGAATAATATCTAGTGCACAAGTGGATGGATTAAACTTAGATAAAAATGTAGATAGTTCATCCATGGTAACACTTGAGATATCATAATATTAATAATTCAGATAAAAGTATCTGACTTTTGGAATTTCAAGTCCTCTGGAAGGCTGGGCAGGAAACGTTTCAGATAACAGGCAGCAGCAACTTACCATATAAAAAAATTAGGCCAGCTCTTCCATTAACTAGATCAGTAACTTTGGACTTTTGCATTTAATTTGTTGAGTAGAAGTTTAATTCAGAAAATTAAGGGATGGATATGTAAGGTACTTTTAATCTCTAATAGTTTATGATACTATAGTGTGCACTGTTTGTGATTAAAAACTGGAAAACACTCTCCATTCTCCCTGGGACCCTTATTTATATATTGACTTCGTGAATGGCCTTTGGCAACCTGACCCAACCATAGTTACTTATTTGAAGGAGGCCTATATTATGGACACAGAGAGACAGAGACACAGAAAGACAGACAGACAGACACACAGACACAATTTCTTTTATTCATGGGCAGGAAGAAAGAGAGACTAAAAATAATAAATCTCTTCTTCTTTTGTAATACATAGCAATATGGGATAGATACATGAGAAAAAAATTTAAGAGATGCATGACATGTGTTCAAAGATATTTTATTGCATTTTTAAAACATAAAATTGCTAGCCATAAGGAGAAGTTGCAGACCATCTGATCCTTTGTCTCTGCACAATTTTTATCATAGTTCATGGCTGTATCTTATAGTATTTCTTGGTCATTTTTACTTTCCTCATGAAATTGGCCTACTTACACCAATGCTTATTTTCTGTACTAATGAATTTCTTCTAAAATCTATTGCCCTTTGCACAAAGTAGTTCAGTTTTTGCTTTTTACTTCAAGATTTCTGGTTTTATTTGTAATTTCTAGGGACAATGAATACCCTCAACCCTCTGCACAGTGTAGCTTCAAGCTACTTTTAAAATCCTTTCCATGATTTTAGACTTGCCACTAAGGATACTTGAGGCATCCTCTTTTCTGTTGAACACAAATTTATTGGTCCAAATTTTCACCCTAAATCTAGGGAAAAATATTAGGATATGATCTTGTCTATTTTCTTTTAACCTTTCCTGTGAACCCATGCTTGAGATGTTAACATCAAAGGCTATCATTTTTCTGGTACTGGAAATGGTTTACTTCACATATAATACTGAAGAAAAAAGAAAAGGAAAGGAAATCTTAGTTAAGTGCAGGCAGGGGAGACAGATATTGGGTGCACTTGAAGGGCTTCTCAGAAGTATTGCTGAGTCCTTCTCAAAGTAAACATTGCTGACCTTGATATTTCTCACCATTATTCTTCTCTCAAAGAATTCATTAGATTGTTTCCTTTAAACCTGACCACTGTGCTTATCACTGTTGTTATTGTGATAGGAGTAGAATTCAACTTTCTGCCACCTGAAACAAATGGCAGGTGGCAGGCTTTCTGAGGTATCAGAAACATTTGATTTAGTCTAATAATACGACAAAATGAATTAGAAGTATTTACAAGGGATTAAAGAAATTTTAAATATATTTAGTTGTAGAAGGAGGTATAAAGAGACTTAACTGATTTGGCTAGTTTCTAAAAGAGAAAGCATATATCCTACCTAAACCAGAACAAAGAACACATAGATTATTTCTAATTCTGGAATTTTATGTTCTTATATCAAAGAATAGTCATATCCATTTATTTACAATGTGACTAATTTCTAACATAATACAATGTTAGTAAAAAGTCATAATATTTTGGTTGATTATGAAAGCAATTTCTGCAACATAAAAGTGTAAAGTCTACTTTTGAAAAAGAATGTGGATGTGTATATGCTCATGTATAGGTTTTTAACTCAAGATACCAGTGGCCATCTCTTGTGAATAGGATTGAAGTTAGAACAGAAGAGAATTCAGTTTGAAAATACATTTCCAGATAATAACCCATGACAAAATGCATGACATCGAAGTTGACAATTACTTTTCCATTTTCTTTATTTTGTACCTTCTCTATAACATATGTGTGATACTTTTGTATAATGAAATAATAAACTAAGCCAAATATAAGCACTTATTAAGAATCTTGCTTGATGTTATACACTGAGGGTACAGGAGAAAGAAGGTACAACGTATTAAAGGAAATAGGTGAACTACCATGAAGAAATTTACTTAGACAAACTTTGGCAGTGTGGGGAAAATGTGAATCTAAGCTCCCCAAACAGGGATTGGGAGCTAGAAGCATCACTATTTTGATGGAATTAGGATAAATTCAGAGACAAAGCCATGTTTCTTTGGGGAAAGTTCAAAAAGTTTTTATACAATCAATTCCTGTGTCAGTAAGATGCAAAAACGGAGGAAAACTATGTTAAATTATACATCTGGATTCTAAAGAAAACCAAAATACTTATAAATTAAGCAAGTTCTTTTCTACTAAACTGCTTTGACATAGATCTGGATCTTAAACTGGTCTTCTTGGATAGACCACAAGGATCCAGAAATCTGAAATTACAATGTAAAATGTTGTTTAAAAGATAAGAAGGTAACCAGCTTTCATCACATTCTCAAAGAAATCCCTAAAATACTGTATCTTACTTTGTGGCCTACTGATCACCTGCAACCAAATTATAGCATAATTACAGATTTCCTCTAACTAAATAAGGTTTTCTGCACATGAGATCCGGGAATGTGCTGTACCAAAGAGCTCAAAAATCACTGATCCAGAGGCATGAAGGGCTGCCCTCTTTCAAGTGTTTAGTTGATTTAGTTAGGTGTTGATCCAGAGTTGGAAAGGAAATAATTCAAAAATTAGGTCCCTAGTGAATACTATGTTAACATGGGGCAAATACTTATCCCAAAGCTTTTGGCACAGGTTCTAATCCTCGGTTACAATTGACCATAGCTGATTGAAAAAATGAGCAGGGAGCTGGCTTCTTTTGGTAATGAACCTATAGAAGCACTCCTGAGAAATGAATTTATATGGCTTGTCTGACTTTTTCAGTAGATTAGAAGCGTATATCACAGGATCATGCACCTATATTCCACCCATCTGTGACATTATTTTAGCCTAAAATATTGAAGAGTTCCCAGAACACAGGGCCAGTCCAAGTACTAGACTGTTGATTCATTTTATCCTTTAGTCTCCCTTTTGCAATGAGAAGCATACCTGATACTTCTCATGTGAAACAAAAGTGTACCAAAGACACTGGTATTCCACTGTGCTAATTATGCTCATATGAGGGATACCTTCTCTTAAAATTATGTGATTTTACTATCAAAATGGAGTTGCTATTTTTAAAAGAAATACAACAAACTAATGTTGCAGGAAATTATTGTTTTCAGAGGTACTCTATATCAGTAAAATATGTATCTTTGAATGATGTATTTTGAATGCTATAAGTCTAGCATAATATGATTCTAATGGCTGAGGTAGGTTGAGATTTTAATGTCTAACTCTTGTCTCAGTCAAGAATTACTCTTTCAGTAGATGCTATAGATAACCTTGTCTTTTAATCCTGGAGGGAATATCTGAATGGATTGAGTCTTAATTCAGCAATACCCAATTTCTTATAACAAGATCAAATCATCGCAATGTTGAATCTCCTCTTTGTTTTATTATATGCCTAAGTGTTTAGAATTGTGTCACAGTCCTGAGGCAATAAAATTGTCTTATTTTGTCACAGTAGCACCATTAGCATCTGTGAATGTATTAGTCCCTCCATGTCCTACAGTTAGATATGACATGTGTATACTCATCCAGTTTATTAAGAAGTTTATGTTTTTGAGAGATTTCAAGTCTGTTTGCCTTTTTACTAAACACATTCCTGTTTACTTCTTTGTTGCTTCATTTGGAATTGTAACTGTTTGGATTGAGTTATTTCTATCTATCCTTCTTCATCTTAGATCAACACATTCATTTTCAAAAATGAGAATCTGTTACCATGTTCTGCGAAATGTGAAATGCATGTGCTCCAAATGGAAATTATTGGGAAGGGGGAAGCTTTAATAGATGCTAAAATAATTTTCAACTTAGTCTGTAAGTCCATTTCCTCTAAAATGTCCCCTTTTTGGATTTTTAAGCTACTGTGTCAAACATAAAAGCAACCTGTCTACTTTGCATTTTGTAAGTGAGTTTGAGTGTTAGCATATAGGTATTTTTAGTCTGCTCCCACCCTCTTCCAGCTGATATTTTAAGATAGTTTAATTCTAAAGCTTGGGGGAAGGAATACAGCTAAATATCCCCCAAAGTGTTTGTTTGTGCCAAACAAAATTTAGGGAGAAAAATTTATAGCAAAACTATCTAGTATAAGAAATGAAAAAATTAACTTTACCTCTCTATTCCTCTCAAATTTTGTTGGGTATAATATTAACATAATCTGAAAAATGATAAACTTGCATTCTAATCTATGACCACACTTAGTATGTGCTAAGTGTATACCATAAAAATATATTGTGTTTCATAAAATATGAACACATAGATACACAATACCTACATTTTGGGGATTTCTTCTAATATTTTGATTATACATTGCTAATGGGAGAATAAGAACAAGAACAACAACAATGTTTTACAGTCCCCATAATTGACTAGCATATTTTCACTATAACTATAGCTATAAAAAAATCTGCAGAAACATATTAACTCAAGGAAAATCAGTTGCTGACTGGAAAAATGGACATCTGAGCACTCAGGCTCTGTGGGCTTAAAATTGGCTGATCAGGATGCAATATGTAATGTCAGTTGTGTCATCACTTCATTAAGCTGCAATGCCATCCTCTAATAATGTTCATTAATGTTGGAATGGACCTTTTAAACTACAAAGTGTTTTGTCAATATTAACCCCACCTTCCTACCACCATGAAACCACAAGTGAATTAGTGCTTGTATTCCCATTTTACAGAGAGAGGGAGGGAAACAGAGTTTGCTACGTGGACATTCAGAATGATTGAATAATTTAGAATATATTAAAAGGACATTAATAGCATAGAAAGAATACAAAACAAGGTTAAAAGATCTCCATTTAGTGGTCCAATCAAATTTGCACCATATTAAGACAGTGGATAAGCTTTGTAAGTCAAATTTCTGTAGATGTTTATGTTTTCTAGAGTTATCATAAAAAACAGGGAAACAGGAACAGAGCTTAAACCACAACATTCTATTACATTCCCTTGGAAAATGCCACTTGGTGATAATACTATCTCACACTTCTATAGTGTGGAAAATATACATATTAAACATATTATATTATTACATTGTTCTTTCAAGCATTTTATTTCATGCTCACAATGCATAAGTACTTGAATGTCTCTTAAATATGATCAGAGATTTACCTTATTAAGGAAACACTACTTATATAAACAAAATAATTTAGAGAGAAGCAAAGATTATTGAACTCAGTGGTGTTGAAAACAATCTGCTAAGTACAGAATTCTAGTAAGTTTTATTATACTATATAGTCATCATAAATTAAGGTGATTTTTGAGTTTAGATCCAACCTGAGAACCATTTTCCTGAACCTAAGTGATATCTCTCTTCTTGCAGAGTAGTAGTTACAAAGTCCTGAATCAAGAGAGTACAGGTATTATTTAATATTTACATTTCCTTTACATTACATTACATTAGTCCTTTATGGACTAATTTCCAAATGTGTGGATTTTTACTTTTACAGTGATTTGTATTTCTTGCAAGATATTAACTGTATATATTAATTTAGCAAAATTAACCAAAACTATGATTGTATCTTGAGATACAATCCCAGCCAACCAATTCTTTATGAAATAATTTCAGGCTTGGTGCCTGTAGCACAGTGGTTATGGTACCAGCCTCACACATCAAGGCTGGTGGGTTTAAACCCAGCCCAGGCCAGTTAAACAACAATGATAACTGCAACAAAAAATAGCCATGTGTTGTACTGGATGCCTGTAGTCCTAGCTACTTGGGAGGCTGAAGCGAGGAGTTTGGGGTTCTGTGAGCTTTGATGCCCCAGCACTCTACCAAAGGCAACATAGTGAGACTATGTTTCAAAAAAAAAAAAAAAAAGAATTGCAGTGGATAAAAGAATTTAGCAAATGGATGACATACACCCGAGGGAGATTAGATGTGAAAGGCCACCTTGGTGGAGAGTTGAAAGAAAAAGTAAACATGATTTTTGTTGCTTTTGTTCTTACAATGGCAAGCAAGAATTGAACAACTCTTTTATTTTCTTTATTTTCTTATTTTATTTTGCTTAGAGATCTTAAAGTTTGACTGAAGCAAGAGTGGGTATGCTGAGGAGAAGGGAGATTCTTGTTTTGAAGTCTGAAATTCTTTTTTATAAAATGTGCAAAACAACAAACTGGCAGTTGAGTAACAACTTCTTTGTAACCAGTCACAGTGAGATTGGGGAGGGTAGACTCCAGACAGATCTGGCTTGTGGGCTCTGCCCAGAAACATACTTTCAGGAATGCAGGGAGGCAGCAGGAGACTTCTGGACGCTAGGAGGAGGACAAAAGCCGTGGAGAAGTGGCAACTGGTTGCAGTCAGTCTGAGGCCGTGGCACAAACCACTGCTGTAGCTACAGCAACAACAAGGTTGCAGATAGGGAAGGCCTACTCTCTGGGTTGTTTTGTGTATTGGGAGTTGGGCACTTGGGTGAAATACCTTGGGAGACTGTGGGTGAGTGTGTAAGTGACTTTGAGTGGTGTCCAGAGTTTGGGAATCAGCCAATGGACGAGAGTGGTGTTTTTCTTTACATGGCTGTGGGCAGCCATTGTTGGAGAGCTGCCCTGCGGCCTTTGCCCTCGGGTCCCAAAGTGAGGCCCTTGCTGGGAGACCTTGGGCAAGTGATCTAGTGATGTTTAAAAGCTCCCAAAGTTTGGGACTGAAATTCCAGGGAGAGTAGAGCTTTCAGTGTTCAGCAGTAGGAGAGCTGCCTTGCAGCTTTGGCCCTCAGGAGCTTAGAGTGAGGCTGGTTTGGGTGCACCTGATAAGTGGGCAGCCCCTTTGAGAGAGATATCAGTGACATATGCTTTCCCAAGGGTCACGGTACAAAGTGTCTTTTAAGTGGGTAGAAGAGAGATTCAAGTTCTCAGCCCTGCAGAGTTTGAGGTCAAATAAGCCAACAGAGGCCTCCATTCTCCATCCTATACAGCTGTATCCGCATTGTGATTAGCATCTCATACCCCAGAAGATCACCTGTTGCCCAAGCAGTAGTCAACAAGATAAATATATTGCTTTGTTTTTTTTCCTTTTTTATTTCAACTTTTGACCCCAGATGTTTTTTCTTCATTTTAAAAAGTGTAAATATAACTTTTTTATTGTTGTTTTCTTTAGCTTCATTTTGCTAGTGTTTCTGCACCTGTTATTTGTTTTTTTCCCCAATTTTAACCTGTAAGGTTTTTTTGTTTGGTTGGTTTGGTTTAATTTATACTATTTCTGTTTGTTCTCTCTATTTGGTGCAGGTGGGGTACTGTGTCTGCTCAGGCTGTCAAAGAGCTGCTGACCTCAAGGGACCCACCCAACCTAGAACCCCCAGAATGTGGGAAGTTTTAAAGGTGTGGGTCCAAATACCCTTCTGTACACCTTTATTACTCCTGTCTCCTCTTTATGTGCCTCTCTTCTTCTTTTCAATCTTCCCTTTTACTCACACCTTTCCTTTCTCTTTTTCTCTTTATTTTGATATCTTTTGTCCCATCTTGCCTTTCAATATTCTCATCCTTTTAGTGCTGTACCAGTAGGACTCATCAACACCTTAGGTCTGAGGCATGGAAATTTAAAGAGCAAGAGGAATTGAAAGAACAATTATGGCTGGCAAGGAAATAGATAAAAGAAATTTCACATGAGGAAGAAACAGCAGAAAAATCCTGGCAACATGAAACACCACACCAGAGAAACTCTCCAACCCCAAGGGACCACGAGATAGCTACTGCAGAGGATTCCACCTATAAAGACATGTTAGAAATGACAGAAAAGTAATTTAAAGTACAGATGATAGAAACAATAAAGAAATTGCTGAGAAAGTGGAAAACAACCAAAAAGGAATCCCAAAAGAGAATCAGATCAGAGATGAATGATATGAAGATTGTAGAAATGATACAGCAGCCAATTTGGGAACTTAAAGATTTAGTAGAATGTATCAATAACAGATTAGACCATGTAGAAGAAAGAATCTCAGTAGTAGAGGACAAAGCTCTTGAGATAACTCAGATAGTTAAAGATTCAGATGAAAAGAGAGAGAAAGCAGAATGTTCACTGACAGAATTACAGGACTACATAAAGCATTCAAACATACAAGTTATAGGTATCCAAGAAGGGGAAGAAGAATGCCCCAGAGGACTAGAAGCCATACTGGAGAATATTATAACTTAAAATGTCCCAAATATCACCAAAGATTCTGACACACTCCTTTCACAGAGATATTGGACCCCAGGTTGCCTCAACTCAAGTAGAGTTTCTCTAAGACACATTGTGATGAAGCTGTCCAAAATGAAGAAAAAAGAAAAAATTCTTCAAGCGGCAAGGAATAAGCACCAATTGACCTACAGGGGCAAATCCATCAACGTGAATGAAGACTTCTCAAATGAAACTTTTGAAGCCAGAAGACAATGTTCATCCACCTTTAATCTACTTAAACAAAACAATTTCCATCCAAGAATTCTATATCCTGCCAAGTTAAGCTTTAAATTTGATGGAGAAATCAAATCTTTTACCAGCATGCAAACATTGAGGAAGTTTGCCACAACAAGACCAGCTCTAGAACAACTTCAATCTATTCTACACACTGACTATCACAGTAGACCACCAGCAACATAAGCACCCAGAAACTAAAGGAAAAACCTAGCTTCCACAATGATGCAAAAGATAAAACTAAGTGATGGATTTTCAGAAAATCAGATGAATAGCACTCCACCACACTTATTAATGATCTCAATAAATGTTAATGGCTTGAATTCCTCACTGAAGAGGTATACATTGGCTGATTTGATTAAAAAAAAAAAAGCCATCCATTTGCTGTCTGCAAGAAGCATACCTAGCCTCTACTGACAAATTAAAACTCAGAGTTAAAGGATAGAAGACAATTTTTCAGGCAAACAGAATTCAGAAGAAAAGAGGGGTTGCAAATCTTATTTTCAGATGCAAGTGGATTTAAAGCAACTAAAAGAATCAAAACAACAATGAATACTTAATATTGGTCAAGATAAAAAGATAACAAGAAGATATTTCAATTCTAAATATTTATGCACCCAACTTAAGTTCTCCCAGACTCTTTAAACACACCTTATTTAGTCTGAATCATATGATAACCCATAATACCATAATAGCAGGGGACTTTAATACTCCTTGTACAGAGCTGAACAGATCCTTTAAAGAGAAACTAAACAAAGATACAGAGACATAAATGTGACACTAGAACAACTGTGCTTGATGGGTGTATATAGAACAACCCATTCCAAAGCTAAAGAATATACATTCTGCTCATCAGCCCATGGAACAGTCTCCAAAATTGATCATATCCTAGGAAGAGAAACAAACCTCAAAAGAATCAAAAGAATTTAAATTTTACCTTGAACCTTCTTAGACCATAAGGCATTAAAGGTGGAACTCAAACCCAACAAACATTCAACCACACACAAAGGCTTGGAAATTAAACAATCTTATGCTAAATGACAGTTGGGTTCAGGAAGCGATAAAAGAGGAAATCATTAACTCCCTTGAGTATAACAACAATGAAGACACAAAGTACCAAAACCTGTTGAATAGAGCAAAAAGCTATCCTGAGAGAAAAATATATCGCTTTAGATGGCTACATCTGAAAAACAGAAACAGAGCAGATCAACAAACTCACAAGCCTGGCTCGGCGCCTGTGGCTCAATCGGCTAAGGCGCCAGCCACGTACACCTAAGGTGGCGGGTTCGAATCCCCAGCCCAGCCCGCCAAACAACAATGATGGCTGCAACCAAAAAAAATGGCCGGGCATTGTGGCGGGTGCCT